>CM076572.1:1440194874-1440348391 GCA_034641835.2 Pinus albicaulis | reverse complement strand
GAGGAAGGCCCTTCAGGAGGCCAGGATACTGATTTTACATTGATTGATGTGGATGTGAGCTCTCCAAACTCAAAACTGAGAGAGATCATTCAGGAGCAGAAAACTGAGATCAGCACATTGACTGACAAGTTGCAGAGAGCACAATGGATCATTAACTATCTGGAGCAGCAGAATAAGCAGCTGGAGGATCAGCATACACTCATGGAGTTGCAAAACATCCGCGAGAACCGACAAGCTGCCCGAAGAAGCCCATCCGAGATGACACCTATCGAGCGGGAGATTGAGGCCGATAGAGAGACTTGGCTCAAGAAGGTTAACATGCATCTTGAAAAGTTGTTGGAGAAAGCAAACAAAGAGAAGAACATGCTCCGACACATGAAGAACCACTATTGGGCATGCACACATGTCTGCAAAGAAAAAATCAAGATCCTGAAAGCGAGGTTGAGAAGGGCACTGAGGAGGCGCAAAAGGCATGATCGACTTAAAATCTTGGTCGAAGATTCTTTGGCTGAGCATGGTACTTGATGAGGGACCCTCAGTCCAAATTTCAAGGAATTTGGAGAAAATTTTGTCATTTTTGAATTTTTTGGTCTTAAAATAGGTTTTTCCGCCCGACGCATAGCGCCACTTGGCGCGCGCTTACGATTGGGAGGTCCTCTTGAGGAAAACTTGATATTTCTGGATTTTTTATGAAAATTTATATATGCTCAGGAATGGCCTAATGATTTCATCAAGTTCTGGGTGGCCTAAAGGGTCAAAAACACCTTGAAAATGGCCTTTCTCCACTTTTTGCACACACAGGAACCAGTCTTGGGAGATTGAACTTTTGGAGGGCAAATGGACACCAAATCTAGAAATTACACTTGGTTTGGAAAGTAGAAAGGCAGGGCTTTCCAAAAAGCTATCATGAGCTCAATTTGGACTTCAGGAAGTGCCTCAAAATCAGCTCCAAATTTGTGCTACACATAGAGATTTTGGGCACAGCGCATAGAGGATTTTTGCCTATTTTTCACTCCACAGCTCAGAATTTCGCTTAGTTTTGGCCAGTTTTACTTTTTGATGTAACTCTTGATCTATCTTGATGTAATTTCATGACCATGATGTAATTTTGGCACATTTTTACTTGTTCTATAAGATTCATTCACCAAAAGGTGAAATGTGAGTGAATGGATCAGTTTCCTAGCATATAGAGGCAAGTTGTTTCATGGCCTATTTTCTAGTTCCTAGTTTAGATATGGTTGAAACAACTCCTAGAATGATGAGCTCAACCCCTAGAGGCATGGGAATGGTTTAGGCTTGTCTATATTATGTATTTTCTCAGACATTTTTAGGGTTGGACATTAGGGGATTGCATAGCACTTCATTGTACATTCATTCTGCAATTTTGGCAAAGGAATAGACCAGGGTTTGCAGCCCTCTTTGGGATTCTTGTGGCTCTGTGTTTTGATGATGTTTCTCTCTATGTATCTATAAGTTTCATTGATTTTATTTGTGTACCATTTCTCTGCTCCTTTCTTCTTAAATTAAGCAAATCTGTGTGAAAGGTAGAATTCAGTAGCTTGCTTTGCTCTGCCTTTAGTTTTGTTTAATTTTACATGTTTTTGTCTGTTTGAGGAGGAATCTTGAGATCCTCTTGCCCTATTCAGCTCCCCATAACTCTGATCCTTCCATTTAATCAATTTAAAACATCAAAACACTTTCTTTCCTCGCCCCAATCAGAACTCTGCAAAAACTCGGCCTAATCCCCGCACCCAAAACTGGCCTTTCCCTTTTTCCAACGAAAACCCCCAAAATCAAAAAATCAAACTCCTTTATTCATATACATAGCCTAAAATTAGTTGTTGTTTCAGTCATCTCAAGCCCCATTGAATACTTTTCACTGAGATTGACCCTGAGAGAGCCCTCTCTTGTTCTGGTAGGGCTAGCTACCAGACTGAGCGTGGTTTGATGTTATCCTGACTCTGCCTTCCTTTAGCCTGAGGTGGATTTAGGCAATAACACCTACACCTAAATCAGTTTGAATAAATTCATTTCAAAATGGAGATATTTCCTTTAGTAGTTTACAAATAAGGAGAAACGATTGTCCTTGGTGGCATGGGAGTCTCTGATTCTACTAAACTGGGTTAGAGGTTTAGATTTACACTAAGTGTGGCCTTGGGGGCCCAGATATGGTGGCAATGGTTGAGAATGTATGCTCCTTTTTTGCTGTAGCAAGAGCATTTAAGATATGAGTTGAATGTTGATGGATTAAGCATATGGAAGTCAGCATTGAAAATTTGTAAGAATTTTTAAAAAGCTTAAGACATGGAGTGGATTTTATCATGGCAAATTTTGTACTCAAATATTATAATTAATTTAATATATAGTAGAATAATGTTTTTTTTGGTTTTATTGTAAATAAGTTAAATAGATTAAGTGTTTCTCTATTTTCAATTTAGTTAGTGAAATTTGCTTAAATTTGACATTTTAAACAATAATATTAAAATAATACTATTGGAATTAAATTTTATGTACTTTATTTGATAATTCTCTCTTCATTCATTTCAAATAATTCTCACTCCATTTTAAAAACATTTTTTTTTTATTTTTTTTTATTATTATTATTATTTTTTTTTAAGTATTTGGAATGATTAAAAATATAGTTTTAAATAAATAAAAAAGTGAGTAAAACTTTACAACTTCATAAGAAAAGCTTCAATTTTTTATTTATTGCGATTCATTTTAAAATTATAAAATTATTATAAAATTGCAAAACTCCCTAAATTTTTATTTTTTATTTTTCTCACATAAAAATACATATATAACTATTTAAATACATCTTTATACAGAAAATTATCAATAGTTATGGCTTTCTAGTAAAGAAAACATAAATAGAGAGACATAAAATACCTACAAGGTTCCAATTAATATAATAATTCCATATTGTTAATAACTATGACTTTCTAGTAAACCAAACTGTTGGACACGTAATCCTCTATGGGTAGGTGTGGAAGGCGAATAAAAAATGGAGTCCAAGTGACCTTGGAAGATGAATCCAAGGGTCACACCACTGTATTATAAATGTACATCCATGGTGAATAATATGGATAATGCACGCTTATCCTCTCTCTTCTGCGTTTAGTTTATCATCTACAATGCGTGCGTTTAACATGGTATCAGAGCTGATACGTTCATAACCAACTCAATATTGTGTGAGCCACTTGTTTTTGTGGCCTGTGTAAACCTGCAAAAATATCCTGTGCATTTTTGCAGCATTCAGAAATCATTTTTGCAGTGTTCAGAAATTATTTTTGCAAAGAGCAGCATTGTGTACTGTCATATTTATGAATTTGAAAATCTCTGCATTTTAAAGTCTGCAGGTTTTCTCACTACCCCCTACTACATTCAGTTTTTTTACTACTCCTGACATTTTTTTTTACTGCTCCTACCATTCTGCAATTATTGAATAATTCTGTCATTTTTTTATCTGCAAATTCAATTTTTACTGTAAAAATAATTTTTATAGTAATCTGCACACTCAATTTTACAGTGAAAAATAATTTCTTTTTGCTCTTAGCTCACATTACCGCATGCTCACCCATTCCTCACAACACCCCACCCCCTCAAATTCTCTCTCTACTCGCACGCCCACCCATTCCTCATAGCACTCGGCTCCCTCACCACTCACTCCCACACATCTCTCTCGCCCCTTCACCCCTCACCCCCCCTCGCCCCCACTCCCAACCCCGCTCCCCCATCCCACCCGCGCTGCCCACTCCCAACCCCGCTCACCTGCTTTGCCATCCCACCCACACTCCCCATCCCTCCGCTCATCGCACTCCCCCTCACGGCCCTGCCCCCTCGGCCCTCCCCTCACGGCCCTCCACTCCCCTCCCCTCATGACCCTTCACTCCCCTCCCCTCATAGCCCGCCCTCTCACTGCACTGCCTCCCCCGCCCCCTCACCACTCATTTCCACCCTCCCCTCATGACCCCTGACCCCTCTCATAGCCACTCCCCCCATCCCCCTTGCTCGGCCCTCCACTCCCCTCTCATGGCTACTCGACCCTCCCTCCCCTCCCACACAAATTATGCGTTCCCTTTTTTAATTCAGCCATGATATAATTAAATTTTTTTTTTTTACAGTTTGGCCTCCCCCATAAATCACCTCCCCCAGAAAATACCTCTATTTTTTCCCCAAATTAAAAAAAAAGAAAAAAAAAGAAAGAAAAAAGAGAGGGGAGATAGTATATGAATAAATGGATATATGGATTTTCTATATAGTGAAGGGTGAAGTTTTTTCTGTATGTTTCTCTATTATGAAAACATTACCAAGATTTGTAGCATGTATAGAAGGGTGACTCTCTGAAAGATATTGACAATGTAAAGGGAAATGTTGAAAATTGGTCATCATTTTCAAAATAGCAGTGGCATCATAAACTTACTCATAGTTTTGCCACATAAAGATTTTTTTGGAATTTTCCTTCATCTTTATTGTGAGGTAATATAGCAAGCTCAAGACCATCTGCTCATCGATAGTGAAGCATCCAAGCTTGTGAATATCTTTTTGTTGAATTCGATTTGTTGAGAAAAATGGCTAAAATCAATGATGCATTAGAGTTGTTGCATAACCTCATTCATTCCACTGTTCATGATATGGTAAAAATAAGAAAGAACGCTATTTTTAATATTCAAAATTTCTTGCAAGATGCACAAGAAAATATTGAGTTTTTGCAGTTGGAGTCTCAGCTCCAGCAAGATGAATTTCAGCAAAAGAGTCATCATTCTAAACCTGTTTCTATTCAGAAAATTGAGAGGGACTCCCATTAGCAGGAAGAATATAAAGTTGTAGTTGATTCACATTCAGTTCCTTTTACAAGAGCAGATTTACATGCAGATGCAGCAATTCAGTCTGCACTTCCCAAGCCCATCATTAGACCTTGGGAAGAGCTTGTCCATAACAAGCACAGAACAAGTCTTGGATATGACAAGATGTGTCCTTTCATATGAAATTTCAGAGTGCCGGATTTCTTTATGACAATTCAACTTCAGTTGTTCTAGATCCTACTCCTCTTCCAAATTAGAAACAACAGAATGAAAAATGCCAACACTGTAATCGACTTGGCCATATGAAAGATCACTGTTTTGATCTTCACCCATGCAAGCACTATGGTCGGCACACACATTCTTCACATAGATGGCTTCAGAAACAGGCCTCCTGCAAGAACAAATATTCATATTGGATGGATCGCTTCTTGGAAATGGACATAAATAGTCAAGAAGATGTTTAAGTCACATATCAGAACTTGTTCTCGAATATTGAACAATCTTGCAATTGAGTTTTCACCATCATCTCACCTTGTACCTAATAGAGGGGAAAATGGTGGTCATCTACAAGCTTCGATGCCACATCAAGTGAGCTTGAGCCACAATCTCTCATTCCAGACTCAGAGTTGTAGCCAGAGACACAACAGTTCAAGCAAGCCTAAGCCACAATTCGTCATTCCAGATTCAGAATTGTAGCCAGAGACACGGATGCCCATGAGCATGCCTTTAGTTTGTGGACAAACCTTAAACCATCTATGTGAGGTTGATATTCTTCCTCTTTTAGAACACTTCCTCTAGCAAAATACTTCAGCTTCTTGCTAGCTTTGGAAGAGTTCCAGGAAATGCGTCAAGCATTCCAGTGTCGGTGGTCATCCTTAGACCATCATAGGTTGTAGACTTCCCTTCTTTTAGGTTGAAGGTCTCCCTCTTCAAATATGAGGGACACTTCCTCTAGCAAAAGCCCTCATCTTCTTTCCAGTTTTGGAAGAGTTCCAGGAACTGCAATAAGCGTTGCGTTCCAGTGTTGGTGGTGATCCTTAAACCACCTCTTTATGCCAACATTTCAGAGAGTTGATTCAGCCTAAGTGCTGCCATGCATACATTGTAGATTTGTATTACAACTCTCTTCTTGGACTCACACATACACCTTCGGATTAAGGGGGGGAGTGTTGGATACCTAATCCTCTATGGGCAGGTTTGGAAGGCAAACAGTCACAAATGGATTCCAAGTGACCTTGGAAGATGAATCCAAGGGTCACACCACTATATTATAAATGTACATCCATGGTGAATAATATGGATAACTCATGCTTATCCTATCTCTTGTGTGTTTAGTTTCTCATCTACCATGCGTGTGTTTAACACAAACATAAATAGATAAACATAAAATACATGCAAGATTCCAATTAATATAGTAACTTCACTTCTAAAACTATTGATGACATTCACTTATTAATAACATTTCAATAATCACTAAATATTCTATAAACTGAAACAATGCTTTCTTTGATTTTGTGTCTACATAAAAGTTATAATAATTTTATGTAAATATGTTGATACCTCCACCTCTCCACCTTCTCCAAAAAAAATCCCCAAACTTAGTTATATATAAGTCACACAACTTCGTAATTAAAATTGTACCACTAATTAATGTGACAAAAATTCCCTAAACTTAATTATCTCTAAGGTCACGCAATTTCATACTTAAAATGGTACAACTAATTGATGTGACAAACCTTTTGGGCATAACGTGTTAAGAGTTTATGGGTTATGATTGAAAAAATCAATATAGTTAAGAGTTTATGGGTTATGATTGAAAAAGAATCAATTTAATTAAGAGTTTATGGGTTATGATTGAAAAAGAATCCATCTAAATAACTATTTTTTGGTAAAATTTTGTATAAATAAAAACTCAACTTTTTATTTCATCGCATAAAATTATTATAAAATTGGAAAATTCCCCAAAACTTAATTATCCCTCACCTCGTCATTAAGACAGTTTCATTGTTAAAACGTTACCACTAATTAATGTCAATAAACTTTTGGTTATGACGTGTACAAGAGTTTATGGCTTGTTTTTATCAAATAGAGAGAGGTGACTAGAAGTCGGGCATAAGTCAACTTACAAAGTTCTTCAGTTTAAAATTGCATCGGATACAAGTCACTTTCAGCCGAGTTCTTCACGAAAGCAATCTGTCTCATGTGGACTTCAGGTAATAAACTGTTCAAACCTAATACCATCTATTATGTCATGTACACAAAAATATAATTTGAACTTTAACGAGAAAAACATACGTTGAAAATGAAATGAATATAAAAAGGGTAGTAAGTTATATATTATATACCATATAAAGGTCTAATTGAAGGAGCTAGCCTATTTTTATGGTCTGAAATAAGATCCACATCGGATTTTAGAAATATGGCTCGTAGGGTTTGCAACAACCATGCCTCCCTCTCTTTTGCCGCTGTCGAACTCCAGGCAGCCCCGTTTGGCCATGGTGACCTTAGTTCACAGGAATTGCAGCTCCAACGTGGAGTCTTCCCAGGTTTCAATGTATGGTGCTTCGAAGACAAACTAGATACCTTCCTTTTTGTTTGGCATCTTTTTTCCCCGGCCTTCCTGGCAGCCGCCTTCGCTCCTCTCTTCTGCAGAGAATAGAGCTCGATTGACTTGCCAGATTTCTTTGAAATGTGGCGCTTTGTAACCTTGTTTTCTAGGTCCTGCTAGGTGTCTTTCTCGCACTGCTTCGGCTACCTTAAGCTCCCCTTTCGATTTACACTCACGCTCTCTTTCCCAGCGGCCTCACTCCAAGGCGCCTGCAGGGGGAAGCGGCCCTCCTTCTGCATGGACCACTGTACTTTGATTCCAGTGGTATCATCCTTGGATTCCACTGTACTTTGAATATATGATAAATTGTTAGACAAAAACTACTGGATAACATAGCTAAAAATTCAAGTTCAATCCCATCAAGTTGGGAATCATAAAGAAAAAACCAAACACATTTGGAATGATTAAACATCATGATGAGGAGGTGGTTCTTCAATTATGAGGCACCTATAGGCCTCCATGTCGACATCCTCCCTTGGCTTGTCCGCAATTGAGGTAGCGCTTTGCTTGGATTTCTCACGCCCGCAACAAACCTTCTCCTCATCACTTGGAGCTTTTCCTTTGTCCTTATTCACTTGCCGCTTCTTCTCGTCCATGTCCTACGCCGTCACTAAGGTTGTCCCTCCCTGATGCATGCTGGTGTCAACCAATAGTGGTTCCTCCTTGAAGGCAACCAAAATGGAAGCAATGATACAAGGGCAATTCAGGGAGCAGTTGAAGAAGAATTGAGCTGTCTGGGGCGTATTTGAAGCTAGAGTAACATGATTGGCAGGTGCGAGAGAACCCATTCTGAGGCTGGCAGCATGGAATCTACCCCTCCCACTACAAGTATTTGGGTACCTACCTATGAAGTAGTCAAAGGAGGGAGAAGAGGACTCAGAGTTGGAGGTGGAGGGGGTGCACTGAGGACTGCTTCTAGTGCTACCCCTTTGACATCTCATGCGGTGTCGCAGCCGCGGCATGGTGATAGGCTCAGAGGATGGCGAAAGAGGAGTTGGGGAAATAGAGCTGGGAGTGAGCGGAGTGAAAAGAAGGTTCAAAGTGACAGTGTTTAAATTGCAGAGGCCAATTCGAGATAGGTGCAGGCCATCTCCTAACTCAATGCAGCAACTAATATGGCACCATCTAACCATTGCAGTGCGGGAGTAGGGTCGTACAACATAAGGGGAGCAGAGGTTTTGCAGTGGAGGAGGAGTGACTGAGTTCCCTCTACCATCCTCCATCTTAAAACCCAGGGCAGAGTTTCCTTGATGCTCACCCGACGTTATTATCTCATTAATGTGATTAGAGGGCAGGTGCAAAGAAATCCATATGGAGAAGCAAGTGAGTATAATGGCCAGATCTTGGCCTTCGATCAGTTTAAATGTTGCCTTGATGACTGCACTTCGTTGAAGACGTTCACGTATGGCAATGGCTTGGGTGGCCAAGTGTCCCCGCCACTTGTCGAACCAAAGTCCCATCATCTTATTACTCCAGCTAGACACTCGCATCTGGGAAATCTGCATCATTCTGGACCAAAGTGTTACATTCCTATATTTGGGCACAGTCATGTATAATTTCTATAGAACCGACGAGAAGAGTATGCTCACTGTCCATGCCCATGTTGGCCAATAGGTTGGCAACCTTGTTGCCATCCCTTTTGACATGTTTGAAAATGAGCGCTCGGTTGGTGTTCAGCCATTGTTCAATTAGTTCCAATCTAGCCTCTAGTCTCTAGCTTTTGGCTACTTTGTTTGCATGGGCCCCTTGGAGAAGTTGATTAGCCATATTTATGAGAATTTGTGAATCCCCTTCAATCTCCAAAGGATGAAAACCATGAAGATGGGATAAAGACAGACCCTGCCACAAGCCTTCTAACTTAACTGAGTTATTCGTATCCCATCCTATGTTGCCTAGAAATAGTAGGAGTGGTTTACCTTCGTGATCCCTGAAGATGCCTCCGAACCCTACTCTACCTGGGTTACCCTTGGAATCTCCGTCAAAGTTGAGTTTTATAGTTCCCTGAGGAGGGGGTATCCATTTTCTTATCACTGTAGAGGAATTGTGCGAAATTCTGGGATTTTTCAGAATTTGGGGGATTTGAAGATTCCAGTTTGCCCAGATATCCTGCTCTTGAGGGAGTGTAGGAAAATCTTCAACTTGCCAGGTTTGTAGCGCCAAGGTCTCCTGAAGATTAAGACAAAGGTTGCTCCATATGGAGTCTAGAGGCGTGCTCTGATTCTTGAAGATGCGTTGATTTCTTTCTTTCCAAATTTTCCAAAGAAGAAGGCCTGGTATTATTTGCCACAGTTGGTTAAGTAGCTCTCTTTTATAAGGATTCTGCTGCCAATTGCGGATTGTGTTGATTAGATCCTCTAAAAATTTGCACCTTTTTTGACATCAAAATCTGGTTTTCCCCTAGAGTTGTTTGGCAAGAGAGTAGTTGTCGAGTAGATGTTGTGTGGTTTCTTCCTGTTGATTGCAGTTGGGACATCTTGAAGGTCCATGAAAATTTCTTTTCCTAAGGTTATCCCATGTGAGGATTCATTGGTGTCTAATCAGCCAGAGGAACATGGAAACCTTGGGCCAATTTCCAGGAGACCCAATTCTACTCCAAAGAGGATCGACGGGCATTGGATCAGTGCAAATAATTTTGTATGCCTCCTTGGTAGTGAAAGATCCTCTTGGAGTATATCCCCACCTTAGAATGTCCTTTTTGTCAGAGAATCTGATTTTTCGATTTTGTAGTTCAGTATCTATGGCATTCTTGAGGTGCTCTGCCCCATTCCTGATCAATTGGGCTACTGGGCACCATTGTCTATATCCTTGTTCTAAGGTGTGTGTCCATTGTTGCTGGACTGTTTCCCTTTGTTTCTCTTCCCATTCATGACTAGGTAGAGGTCTGTAGATACTACATAGCCTTGGTTGTTGTTGCCAGGAATCCATCCAAAACCTTGCTGTGTTGCCATCCCTGATTTCCTAGAAACTGTGTTGTTGGATCAAATGAAAGTGCTATCTAGATGCATTCCATATTAAATATCCCTTTTCTGTTGGTGTGAATCTAATTATTTCTTTAGGTGGCCTATGATTTGCGTATTTGGCCGTCCAGATAACTGCCCAAGGCATGTTTGGAGCTGAAAGCCATTGCCACCAGATTCTGACTCCCATGATAGCATTATTGTGATGGGGATCTCTTAAGCCTATACCACCGGTTTCCTTGGGTCTACAAATAGTCGGCCATTTTACCAATGCACATTTTCGATTTTGTCCTGTAGCTCCCCAGAGAAAATTGCGTTTCAGAGATTTGATTTTCTTGAGAACCCACTTTGGAGCAGCCAAGATAGAGAAAATATAGAGAGGCATTGCTTGTAACACATCTTTGACTAACACTAGTCTACTTGCTATATTAAGAGCTCGGTACGTCCAAGAAGAAAGACGGGCTTCTAGCTCTTCTAGTAGTAATTGCCAAGAAGCATGTTTTATAGCCGAGTCAGTCAAGGGAGCACCCAGATATTTGGAAGGTAGTGAAGCTATGGAGAAGCCAATAATGTGAGCTATAGCGTTTTGGGTCATGGGTGGAGTATGAAAGAAGAAGATTTGGGATTTAGCATTGTTAATGCTGGCTCCAGAAGCCTCAGAGAAATCATCAAGAAGCGATTTGTATTTTAATGCTTCTTTCACAGAGGGATGCCCAAATAACATATTATGATCTACAAATTGTTGGTGGGTAATAGCTGGAGAATTATGGATGGAGAGACCTCTGAGTTGCTGAGAATGGAGAGCTTGCTTGATATGACATCCTAATCCCTCCGCCATTAGCACAAAAAGAAAAGGTGAGAGGGGGTCTCCTTTCCTGATACCTCGAGAGGGACTGAACGGTCGAGAGGGAATGCCATTGATATAGTAGTTATGTGAAAGAATTTTGTGTTTCGCTCGGCCTCTTTTAGCCATCTGGATTTTTTCTTCCAGAGGATTTCCTTCTGCTTTCTTCTATCCTCCAATTGATTTTGAATCCACCTCTCTTGTTCCATTGTCTCCTCTATTCTGCCGTCATTGATGATATTTTTCTAGAGAGCCATCATTTCTTGGTTTAGAGCATTCTGAGCCTAAAAGATGTTTCCAAATGTGGAGTGATTCCATATTTTGATGTGGATTTTAAGAAATTTGAGTTTCTGTTGGAATTGAAACATTTTTTATCCTTCTGGGTGGGAGAAGTCCTTCCAAGTCATACAGACCAAATCATTGAAATTAGGGTGAGTGAGACAAAAAGCTTCGAAACGGAATGGTCGACGTGTAGAATTTCCCAGTCTTTGCTATTGAAGAGATATAGGCCAATTATCCGATCCAGAAAGGGGTAGAACTGGGGCAGAGATATCCCCTCCAAGATGTATGGCATTATCAGAGATTAGGAAGCAGTCTAATTTGGATGTTATTTGCTTCCTTCTTTCTCTGCAATTGCTCCAAGTGTAAATTCCGTTGCTAAACTACATATCAATTAACCAATTGTTTTGTATGAAATCCTTGAAGTGGCCACTTTCGTTCTCCATTTTGGCTCTTCTCCCCTACTTTTATTCGAGTCTGGTTATCATTTTGAAGTCACCACCTGTGATCCATAGTGGATGGAGTCTGTTGGAGTTGAGCTCTGCTATAGTGTCGAGCAGAGCAGTCTTACTACCAGTAACCTGAGGGAAATAGACATTTGTAAGATGTCCATGAATATTAGTTCCTATTATGTGGAATGTATCCTGAATGATATGATGGGATGCATGAAAATCTGTGAGCGTGATAGCCTGCATATTCCATGCTATAGCTAACCCTCTAGAGGCATCCATTGCTACAAAGTGACATCCTGGCCAAGCTTTCGAGAGTATGTTTCCAAGAGTAATGATGTTACATTTTTTTTATTGCATGAAAAAAATTTCTGGTTGCTCCTGCTTTATCATGTTTTTAATCATTCTAAATTTTTCGGGAATGTTTAGCCCTCTTAAATTCCATGAGGTGAGCTTCATGATTCACTATTTGGGACGGGTTTGTAGTACTTTGTCAACTTGGAATATCTTCCTGATTCCACCAGGATCTTACCGATGATGATGGTTCTTTGCAGATCTGTATTTCTTCTGCGATTCTTGGAATATTTTGGAAATTGTGCTCCATCCCATTCACTCCCCAGTTGTATTCCTAGTTGGCGCTACTGAAATGCTCTAGAGATGATGACCTCCAAGTTGTCTACCTAGTTTTTTGGAATTTTATCGAATTCTTTCTTTCTGCAGACTTGCTCAAGACTAAAAATGTCAAGGCCCCTAAAGTCAATTATTTCAGGCTCCTCCTCCATATTTTGAACTTGGCTGCTACCTTCCATGGAATCATTTGAGTAGTGAGGTTGGTGAAGAACGCAATAAATATCCATTCCATTTGGTTTCCAATCAGGATCCTTATGAGTTGTAGCCAGAGTGGTATGGGTATCAGCTAGAGGCAAGGGAGTCGGGATTGAGCCAGAGGGTGGGGGAGTTTGGGATGGCTTCGAGGGGGCGCACCAGACGGTGGAAGGAATGGAGGAGGTATCTTGGAAGGTTTCCTCTCCAGAGGCGGGTTTTTTATGAGTCTTTTTTCTATTGGTAACTTTGGTGAATCCTTCAGGGTCAGGTTTATTTGAGACATCAGTATTCTTAGGCTTAGCATTTAAAGGGAAGTCACGGAATAGATGTCCATGGACATGACATTTTCGGCATCTGAAAGGTACATGTTCATAATCTAAAGGCTGGATCCATTCAAAGTCATCGTGATAAAGACTTACTGAATCCGAGAGAGCTTTTTCAAGGCGCATATAGACGCATATGCGAGCATATGAAGTATATCTTCGGAGCTTTGTTTCTCCAGCTATCTTGATGAACTCGCCCAGGCCATTTCCTATGTCTTTCAACGAATCTTCATCCCAGTATTCCAATGGAAGACAATACATCGAGATCAACACAGGTGCCCAGCTGAAGTCCTCCTTGTCTGGATTAAATCTTTCAACCCAATCCCGTAAATACAGTCTAGCTGAGTTGAAAAAGTAGGGACCACCGTGAAGAATCCTTTTGGGCCTAGCTGCAGGGTAACATGTCCTTTAGGTTTCCATTTTGCTGTTATCCACCCTGAAGAGCTTTTTCAGTCAGCGAGAAGCCGATGAATTTACCTATGAGGGCATGGTCCTTCATTTAATGGATTTGGCCATTTATCGTATGACTTGGTAGTTCAATTTTGGGCCGTTTTTCTGCGATGGGCTTACATTTTGGAGATGTCACTGTGGGAGTTTCCTTGTGCGCTGCAGTGTCTCCCTGTACATTGCTGGGATTTTCTGCCTTATCTTGTGATGCTTTTTGTGGTTCTTTCGTTGGGGTATCTTGCATTTCATCATTGTCAGGTTGAACAGGGATGGAGTTATTTGTCATTTCCGATGCCGTCTTCGCACCAGAACCTGATGGGGGAGGCGTTGAACCCCCCGCGCCCCCCCCCCCCCGAAGGGAACACCATTATAGGGATTCATGTGGCAGTGAAAGGCTATTGATCAGGTGCATGAAAATGGCCTGCAGAAGGCAAGTAGGGATAGACTTCTCCGTTGCAATGGCTAACGGAAACCCTAGTCACTCAGGGTGCGCCTCCTCTCATCGTTCATGACTCATGATATCAAATATTTTAAAATAGAAATTCCATATAAATAAAATAAGTGTAAATTTAATTTGATATTTAATAATTATAATTAATTTACATTTATTATTATTTAGTAATTATATTTTTTAATAAATAAATGAAAGTAGTAAAATTATATTTTTCATTTTTAAAAAATGAATGAAAATCTTAATCTCGAGATTTGATTTTTCAAACTCATAAGTGAAATATTCAAATGAATTTAAACCCTGAAACAAATATTTGTAAGAGATAGTCATTAGTTTTTTGCTTTCATTTCCAAAAAAACCATTGTTGAATGTATTTCTATACCAAGTCCTCATAAATGGTATTATATTTACAGTTCTATTCATTAAATTGCATCTACGAAATACTTCATTTCTTGTTGAATTCACGAGGGTTATACAGAGTTAAATGTGTGTGATCATAGGATCCGCATTTACTTATAACCTGAGAAAATGCTCACAGATTGCACTGAAATTTGAGATGTTTGGAAATTGCAGCAATAAATGTAATTAAATTATTAATTTCTAAATAAATTGAGGAGGAATATACCGAGTTAAATGTGCATGAGGAATATCCACATTTAGGTGGTGTCTATGAAAATGCTTGCGACTTTGATGGGATCGTCATCCACTTTGAATGTGGGAACCAATTTCACAGTAAAAATCTCAGGTTGATGGCTTAACATGCCATTCAATCCCAATCTCAAACAACACCTCCTCACTCGTTTCTACTCAAAATCTTGTTTACTGTTGTGGCGCCTCTGCTGCATTGGGGGAGGAGACATGTGACTAAATGTGCCCGCGTATAATTCTTCTTCATCATCCTCTTGCTCTAATTTGCAATACACGTGGAAGCACAAGGGCTTTTAATTTGTTAGCTCTATTCATTCTAATACCAATTGCTCCTCCTTATCCTTCATCGGCTTCAATGCCACCGGTATTCTTATGCGAGCTGTAACCACTTATTTTTTATTAATTGGAGGAAGAAGTTGTTGAGGAGGAGGGACTGCAGCTATGCCAGAAAGCTCATTTGGGCTCTTTCTGTTTAGAGGCTTTAATGATTCCAGAGATCTGAGCCAGCAGAAGACATCATTAATTTCGGGGCTGTCATGTGGCAAATTATTGAATTTCTCGGCTTCATGCACAGCGTTAGTGAGGTTATGATAATTGGTGAAAATCGGGAGGAGGAGGCATAGCTGACATCAATTGTTGCGGTTTGAGCGAAAATGATTTGGATGCCACGAGTAGTTGGCGACGGTACATAGATCCTAATTGCGGCATTTGTTTCTCAGAAGTAGAGTGACAACGGATAGAGCTTATACTATTCCTTTTCCATGAATTCCTCCTACTCTTCTTGTTGCTGCCTCTAAAATTGGGATTGGTGGAGGTTGGTAAGACCAGAGTCTCATTTTTTGTGTTTGAAGGCCAAGCAATGAGGCCTGTTGATTTTGTAGAGGCCTTTAAAGAAGGAATCATGGTGGGATTTTGATGATAGAATAATTGAGCTGGGCCAAAGCCTTTTGATGATGATAAAATAATGGAGGAGTGCAGAGGGAGGAAGGCGTAAGTTGGGGGAGCCAAAATTTTCTAATTATAAGAAAGGGAGGAGGGCAGAGGTAGTGGTAATGAGGGACATCACAGCCCAAGATGTTTTATAAAAGAGGGATATGGAGAGGCGTAGGCTTCATGTTCATGCAGGAGACCCATGCATGACGTTTCTCTGTGGTGTATTAGATGGCTGTAAAAAATGTGACAATTTCTGTTCCGCCTGCCAGCTAATAAATGCACGTTTTAAATATAAATTATTGAATTGCACAGCATTTTCCGAAGCCCAGCTATTCACATGGTGCCGGTGGTATCAGGGAGAATAAATTTCCAAAGTGTGAGTACATCCCTTAGCCTCTGTTATAGCAGCAGCCAATAGATCCAAAGAAGCATGGACAACTCTCAAGATAGCCTATCAAGGCATGGAAAAAGTGAGGACAACAAAACTTCAGTTGCTGAGGAGAGACTTTGAGACTCTCTGTATGAAGGAGTCAAATAACATTGACTCATTCTTCACTCATGTGATTGGAATGGTCACACAGATAAGGTCTCATGGAGAGACTCTTGAAGAAAAAAGGATTGTGGAAAAACTCTTGAGGAGTCTACCCTCAAGATTCGATGTGATTGTCACCACCATAGAGGAGACTAAGGATCTCACAATTTTTTCAGTGGATGAGCTACATTCGTCATTAATGACCCATGATCAGAGATTGGGTAGAAGTGAAAACTCATCTCTTGAGCATGCCTGTAAGACACAGATGTCTTTTGGAAGAGGAAGAGAGCAAGGCAGAGGAAACAAGAGAGGAAGAGGCAGAAGCCAGAACAAAGGTGGAAGAAACAGTCCATCGAATGCTCAAGGAAGGGGCACCATTCCAAATTAGCATCAAGGCCAAGGTAGTAGCCAATAAAGTGGTCAACAGAATTCTCAAGGACAAAGGTATGATAAATCCAATGTCCAATGTCACTATTGTAAAAAATATGGTCATTATGCTAATGAATGTAGAAAGAAGCAGCATGATATAAGAAATAGAACAAATGAAAATTTTACTAGAGAAAATATCAGCCAAGACAAATCATTTTTAGCTTGTAATATGGCTGAAGAAAAGAATGAAGACTTATGGTTTCTATACTCCGGTTGTAGTAACCATGTGAAAAGAAACATAGCAATGTTTTCTATTTTAGATGAGACTGTGAAGTCACAAGTCACACTACGGATTGATAGTAAAGTTTCTGTTATGGGAAAAGGAGATGTAAATGTTTTAACAAGGAAAGGTGAAAATAAATCCATATCAGATGTCTATTATGTTCCAAGAATGAAGTGTAACCTCTTAAGTGTTGGACAACTTGTTCAAAAGGGGTACAATGTCTTTTTTGAAGATGAGGTTTGCACCATCATGGACAAACCACCTAGCAAACAATGTATTGCTAAAGTGAAGATGACAAGGAACAGGATGTTCCCTCTCAAAATGAGAGCAGATTTGAAAAATGAAGAAGAGATAGCAGCAGTGACACAAGAGGCTTTCCAAAGCGAATCAAAAGATGATAATTGGTTATGGCACTTGTGATTTGGAAATTTCAACTTTGGAGGTCTTAACTTGTTGAATAGAAAAGGAATGGTAAGGATTTTACCATTGATAGAGAAACCGGACAGCCTTTGTGAAGGTTGTATCTTGGGGAAACAACACAGAGAAATTTTTCCTTCTGGGAAAAGCATAAGGGCAAAGGCACCCTTAGAGATTGTCCACTCATATTTGTGTGGACCGATGCAAACTCCATCACTTGCTGGCAGCCACTATATGTTAACATTCATAGATGATTTTACAAGAAAAACTTGGGTTTAATTTTTGAAAAAAAAAGTGAAGTGTTTGAAAGATTCTGCAATTTCAAAGAACTTGTTGAAAACCAAAGTGGGCTGCATATCAAAGTCCTAAGGACTGATAGAGGATGTGAGTATATCTCTAAATATTTTCTATGCTTTTGTAGAGAAAATGGGATACACAAGCAGTTTACAACTAGATATACTCTGCAGCAAAATGGAGTAGTCGAAAGGAAGAACAGAACCATAATGGACATGGTAAGGAGTATGTTAAAGGCAAAGAATTTGCCTAATTATTACTGGGCTGAAGTTGTACACTGTGCAACAAACATTTTGAATAGGTTCCCTACAAAGGCAGTTATGAACAAAGTGCCAGAAGAGGCATGGAGTGACACAAAGCAAGGTGTCACACACATGAAGGTTTTCGGATGTGTTGCTTATGCGCACATTCCGGATCAGCTAAGGAAGAAGTTGGAAAGAAAGGGGGAGAAATTTATTTTCATTGGATATAGTGAGGAATCCAAGGCTTACAGGTTATATAACCCATCCACCAATAAGTTTATTGTGAGCAGAGATGTTGATTTTATTGAAGAGGAAGCTTGGTATGGAAGCGTAGAGAAAACAATGAATGTTAAACACTGTTTATCTCATGATGAAAATTATGATGAGTTGGCTGAAATACATCCCCAAATAGCAGCACCAACACAAGGGTAGAAAGAGACACCCTTGAGGAGAAATGAAAGTGCTTCTCCAAGAACACCACAAGGAGGAAATTCAAATGCTTCTTCAAGCATTTGTACACCTAATGAAAGAGGTAAGAAGTTCAGAAATTTGAATGACATTTATGAACAAGAGGAAGCAAATGAAGGTATCAATTCTTTTTTTTCTTTATATTGTCATGTTGATGACCCTATCCACTTTGAAGAAGCTATTAAGGATAAGAAATGGATAGAAGCTATGGATGAGGAGCTTAATGCCATAGAGAGAAACAAGACTTAGGATTTGGTTGAACTCCCAAAAGGTAAAGATGTCATTGGAGTTAAATGGGTCTACAAGACCAAGAATAATGCTAAAGGTAAAATAGAGAGACACAAGGAAAGACTTGTTGTCAAAGGATATAAGCAGAAGCATGGGATAAACTATGAGGAAACTTTCGCACCAGTTGCTAGAATGGAAACCGTGAGAGCAGTGATGTACATAGCAGCACAAAACAAGTGGAAAGTTTACCAAATGGATGTGAAGTCAACATTCCTAAATGGAGTGTTAATGGAAGAGGTTTACATTGAAAAACCCCTCGGCTATGAAAATAAAGGCCAAGAGCAAAAAGTGTGCAAGTTGAAGAAAGCTCTATATGGACTAAAGCAAGCACCAAGAGCGTGGTACAGTAGGATAGACTCCTATCTACTGGAAAATGGATTTGAAAAGTGTGAGGGAGAACCCACCCTCTACATCAAAGAAAATGATGGTAAAATGTTAATTGTTGTTTTATATGTTCCTGATGTTATTTTCATAGGTAATGATGATTACCTTATTGAAAATTTTAAAACAGTCATGAAAGAAGAATTTGAAATGACTGACATGGGTATGTTGAAATACTTCTTAGGAGTAGAAGTAGAATAAGATGAAAATGAGATTTTTATCTCGCAGGCAAAATATGTTAATGAAGTGCTTGAAAGATTTAATATGCAGGAGAGCAAAGCAGCAATCACTCCCACAGTGATGGGATTCAAACTTAGCAGAGAGGATAGTAGCAAGGATTTTGATCCTAGCTTGTACAAGAGCATAGTTGGCAGCCTCATGTATTTGACTGCAACTAGGCCCGACATAATGCATGCTGTTAGTTTTATTTCCAGATTCATGGAAAAGCCAAAGGATGCACATTCGCAGGCAGCGAAGATAATTCTGAGGTATGTTAAGGGAACCAAAAGGTATGGCATTTTATACACCGCTTCAGAATGTTCAGATTTAATAGGATACACTGACAGTGATTGGGCTGGAAGTGTAGATGATCGGAAGAGCACTTCCGGTTATGTTTTTCACATGGGTTCAGGAGCCATTTCATGGGCTCCTAAAAAACAGCCCATTGTAGTGTTGTCTACAGCAGAGGCAGAATATGTGGCAGCTACAGCAGCATCGTGTCAAGAAATTTGGATGAGGAGGATGCTAAGAAGTTTGTTCCAAGAGTAGGCAAAAGGAACTGTGATTTGTTTTGACAATAGCTCAGCTATTGCATTATCTAAGAATTATGTGTTTCACAAGAGAATGAAACACACTGACACAAAATTTCATTACATCAGGGAATTGGTAAACAATGGAGAAATTGTTTTGGAGCACTGCAGAACTCAGGAGCAGTTTGCAGACATTCTGACCAAGGCATTGGGACAGAAGAGTTTTGAATTTTTGAGAAAATTCCTGGTTATGACTGATAACCCAACAGTTGAAAGTAAGGGGGAGTGTTGAAATGTTACTTTCAACAGTGGCTGTGCAGAGCCACTTTCCATTTTTAATTTCCAGTTTTTTCTCCTCTAGCCACTTTCTAAATGCAGTGAACAATCAGTTTCAGTTTTTTCTCCTCCAACCGCTTTCTAACATTTTTAATGTTTAACATTGTGTATTATAATGTGTGGGCCCCCGACAGTGTTTTAATCTTAGATTTTTTTTAAAGTTTCCTTTACATAGTTTGTAAGGTTTTAATTTTACATGCACGGCATATATATATTGTAAAAGCCCGAGAGGCTATTGTAAGACAGTGTTATGTTTTTCATTTACACAGCACAGTAGTGCGCATTTTAAAAACATAGAGACAGAGTGTCATTTTTGTTGAGACAATGAAGTCTTTTGTTGGCACTGTGTTTTGAAGCAGTCCAGATTTTGTATCAGTTTGTTTCTGAAGATTAATGAAATAGTTTTAGAGTGAAAAATCTGTCTCCTGTGAGTGGAATTTTAATATTTTCTCTGTGTTAAAGAGGGGAGTTTTATTCTCCATTTGTTGTTCTGGAATTTTCAAATATTCCAACATGGTATCGGAGCTATTCCAGGCTCTTTGAAGGTCAAAGAAGCTGAAGGAAAGGAGTTCTTCGTTGCAGCATCTTCCCTAGCAGTGTGAAGACTCAGCCAAGAAGAATCCAAGGTATTTCTCTATACAGTTATTGTGTTACTATTGCAGAACAGTCAGTTATTTTAAATACACAGTCAAGTGTTTTTGAATCATAGTTAAGAGTGCAAGAATCGATGGAGCCAGCACTAGCATGGGTATTGGAAATACCCAGCTCCCATAATTTAATGGGAAAAATTATGACTACTGGTCAATAACTATGAGAGCTTTATTTTCTTCCCAAGATTTATGGGAACTTGTTGAGGATGGCTTTTATGAGCCAGTAGATGAAGATGAGCTTGATGATTTAACACAAGAAGAGAAGGAACTGTTGAAGAGCAATAAGAAGAAGGATTCAAGAGCCCTCTACTTTTTGTATCAAGCAGTGCATGAGAGTGTGTTTCCTAGGACAGCAGCAACCAAGAGATCCAATGAACCATGGACAACTCTCAAGACAGCCTATCAAGGCATGGAAAAAGTGAAGACAACAAAACTTCAGTTGTTGAAGAGAGACTTTGAGACTCTTTGTATGAAGGAGTCATATAACATTGACTCATTCTTCAGTCATGTGATTGGAATGGTCACACAGATAAGGTCTCATGGAGAGATTCTTGAAGAAAATAGGATTGTGGAAAAACTCTTGAGGATTCTACCCTCAAGATTCAATGTGATTATCGCCACCATAGAGAGGAGACTAAGGATCTCACAAATTTTTCAGTGGATGAGCTACATGCATCATTGATGACCCACGAGTAGAGATTGGGTAGAAATGTAGATGATCGGAAGAGCACTTCCAGTTATGTTTTTCACATGGGTTCAGGAGCCATTTCATGGGCTTCTAAAAACAGCCCATTGTAGCGTTGTCTACAACAGAGGCAAAATATGTGGCAGCTACAGTAGCAGCATGTTAAGGAATTTGGATGAGGAGGATGCTAATAAGTTTGTGCCAAGAGCAGGAAAAGGAACTGTGATTTTTTGTGACAATATCTCAATTATTGCATTATCTAAGAATTCTGAGTTTCACAAGAGAACAAAACACATTGACACAAAATTTCATTACATCAGGGAATTGGTAAACAATGGAGAAATTGTTTTGGAGCACTGTAGAACTTAGGAGCAGTTTGCAGACATTCTGAACAAGCCATTGGGACAGAAGAGTTTTGAATTTTTGAGAAAATTCCTGGGTATGACTGATAACCCAATAGTTGAAAGTAAGGGGGAGTGTTGAAATCTTACTTTCAACAGTGGCTGTCCAGAGCCGCTTTCCATTTTTAATTTCTAGTTTTTTCTCCTCCATCCGCTTTCTAAATGTAGTGAACAATCAGTTTCAGTTCTTGGTTGAATCGGCGCAGTCCTTTTATTTTGAAAAAGAGGGTCCTTTTAATTTGATCGGGGACAGTCTCTGTTTTGGGCAAAACATAGTACTTCTGTTTTAAACACAGTGAACAGATTTTTTTTGTATGCGGGTGTTTTATTTTTAATGCCGGTGGTCCCTGCAGTGTCTAGTTGATGTGGCGAGTTCCGCAAATGGAATGATCACATATATACCACAGCCTTTGTTTTTTGTTGTTGTTGTTGTTTTGGCCCTATGCGATGCATTGACTGTAATCGCATGTCACATTATATTGTAATCGCCCTCCGCTTTAAGTTGAAGTCCATGGGTGGTCCCACAGACCACGCGGCAGTTTAATACACAGTCACAAGTTTGAATCAAGAGCATTTTGTTTATGCCCCGATTGCATTAACCAAAGGTGGACCCGATGTATGCTTCAGGACGAAGTTTATTTTGTGATCGCGTCCGATCCTCAATCAGAATCAGAAGTGGTTAATTTTTGGCCTGATTACATATGGCAAACCTGACCATTTATATGGCGGATTTGAATGTGGGCCATCGCGTCCGGTTAATGATTGGCCATCGGAAATTTTGGTTGATCCCTTTTTGTTTTGTTAAAGACCGGACCCGACGGGGTTTTTCAAGTGGAATGGAGATTGGATTTCACGTTACATTCTGGTCCTACGTCAGCAGAGCCAAACAGGACCCGATATGTTTTATAGGCCGGATTTAAATGTCATTGTGCACACAAATTTTGTTGTGACGTCACCCAGTTTTGTGACGTGAAAATGTTCATTGTATTCTGGTTCAATTTTTTTTTGAATTCCGGTGACAGAGATTTACAAAGGTTTAATGTTTGTTTAAAATGCACGACGGAGTTAATGTTATAAAATTTGTAATGTTTAACATTGTGCATTATAATGTGTGGGCCCCTGACAGTCTTTTAATCTTATATTTTGTTTTAAGTTTCCTTTACATAGTTTGTAAGGTTTTAATTTTATATGCGCGACATATATATATTGTAAAAGCCCGAGAGGCTATTGTAAGACACTGTTATGTTTTTCATTTACATAGCACAACAGTGCGTATTTAAAAAACACAGAGACAGAGTGTTGTTTTTGTTGAGACAGTGAAGTATTTTGTTGGCACTGCGTTTTGAAGCAATCAAGATTTTGTATCAGTTTGTTTTTAAAGATTAATGAAATAGTTTTAGAGTGAAAACTCCATCTCCTGTGGGTGAAATTTTAATATTTTCTCTGTGTTAAAGAGGGGAGTTTTATTCTCCATTTGTTGTTTTGGAATTTTCAAATATTCCAACATGTTTTCCTGTCACTACGAGCCAACGAGGTGGTGAACGTAGAAAGAGATATTCCCTTCATACAGCGTTTGTGTCGAGAATTCAAAGGTGACCCTAGCCATTCTCTTTCAAAAGTTGTCATATCAGATGATGGAAATTTGTTTCCGTATCTAATGAGGAAGTGGCCATTTGTATCAATAAGAAGCGCTCATGAATTCATGGACGAAATTGAATAAAGAAGAGTTGTATTCAGAGTGTTACACCTCTAACATTTGCTGACATTTCCAGGATTTTTAGCGTTTTACAACCAGCAAAGGCCCATGTAAACTTGGGTTCACTTTTTCTTTATTGTTGGGATATTACTTTTTCTTTATTGTTGGGATATTTATTCATAGTTGGACCATGTGAGGTTGGGATATTTATTTATGGAGTTTCTTTTAGTGCTATTTTTTGGAGTTTCAGGTGTCGGAATCGGGTGAAAAAAATTGAGGTAAAATATTGATTTCTGTTATTTAAATTGGTTTTTTTACTGTATATATGGATTCAACACCCTTAAAAACCCCTATGGCACTTCGATTGTGCAAGGTTACCTATCAAACTTCTATTTTCAATAAATTCGTGCCGGAATTTAGAGAAATTAGACTGGAAAAAACTACCGTAAAAACCTTCAAAAAGTCCCACTATAGACTACTCTTTTACTTATAGATGAACCTTTTGATATCATTAGAGATATCATTTTTTTGGGTTATTTTCTGGTAACCTAAATGTTACTAGGAAGTGAGGATCTTTGGTTATTAGTTATTATTGGTTTTTATAGGGAAATTGAAATAGGTCATTTTCATTTATACAATGTGATAGTGAATTTTAGGTTCTTAATTTTTTTTAATGTTATTAATTAAAATTGGTTTTAAGTTTATTTAAAACTAAAAAAACTTTTAATAATGTTACCATTAAGTTTAAACATATAAATAACATTTAATTTTATTTTCTTATATAAATTTAAATACTATTTCAATATACAATTTAACTTTTTATTTAAAAAAACTAACAATACAAATTTTATATATATAAAATTTATGATTATTTGATATAATATTTATAACAAGGAAATTACTAATTGAGTCTTCTCTCATGGGCTTTATATATATATATATATATATATATATATATATATATATATATTTATTTATTTATTTATTTATTTATTTGGGTGGGGTGGAAGAACATGAAGAAGTGGCTTTTTTTGGGGAAATTCTACAACAATCCAAATTCAACACCTTCAATGAACCCAGTCATTACGGACGCTATTTATATATCCACATTGTCTTCATAGTTCCTATTAACTTATCATTTTTCTAATTCTCTAAAGTTGAAGTGGAGTCTATAAATTTGTCCCTAGTTCTATTACCTCTAGATACTCTCAGAAAATAAGGAGGTATTGCTCCAAAGATCTTTCCCTTGGATCTATTAAAACTACATGAAAAGTGTACATGAATTATAAAGACTTAAAGTAAATACTTACTATTCATCTCAACAAGATAAAATATATATACCTAAAACCCTCATAGATTGGTCAACTTTGTAGGTCCTGTGAATGAATTTGGAGACTCTACTTCAACTGGAAGATCTCGCTCCTAGCTTCCCGATCCATTGCCCTACACAAAAACATAGCCAAATAATATGATGTTTTTCCTCCTCATAATGTAGGTCAACATGCACTAGCAATAATCAAAGCCACACACATATAAAAATACATGAAATGTGTGGGAGAGAAGTCACAAATGCTTTCATTAATAAAAATAGTTGAAATACATTATACCTTGGTGTATAAATGAACACCTCCTTGATCCTTGGCATGAACCTTCCCTCAAATTATTATAATATTGGGCTCACCTCAAACGCAAAGGTTGTTTTGGTGGAAACCCACTAACATATATGAGTTATCTTCCCTATTGATTTTTGTCTTCACATGATCTCTATATATAGGCATTTTTTGAACTTAGGAGGATGTATCAAACACCTAGGGCCATGCAAAGTTAGGCTTGATGCCATGTGAATTGGGTGGATACAACTGATGGTTAGAATTAATAGTATATGAACCTTAATTACAATTCATGCACAAGTTTCATGCTCAATTATGATATTTTCCTAACTCACTAAGAACATTGTTCTTAATTATTAGTGTTTTTCTCAATTATGAAATAATTTATTATTTCATAATCATGAGAAATTACTCAATTGTGTAACATCATCCCTATAATATCTAATAACTTCCTCATATGATCCATGTGGCTCCATTCATGCTCAAAATCTAGTAATGACTATGGATAAACTCAAAAAATAAAATTTCCGAGTTTTCACCCAAACTAAGACTAGATTGTAGTGCTCGTCGCCCTGATTCCAACGACATGAACAACACTCAAATCTAAGTTCGTATGGTCAAGTTATGGCAGGACACTGTTTTGGTCAAACTTGGCCAAGTGGCATGCTTAACGAGGCAATAAATGGACTGAGACCCGGTGCACGGAATCTGACCACCGGAATAGGAGAATTTATCGAATGATTAATTTTCCTTGTGACCCTTATTTTTGACAAACTTTAAAAATGCTAATGTTTGTTATAAAAACAAAAAACATAAAAAATAAGAGTGGCGGGCTACCAACCCCGCCAAACTTAACATCATATTATATAAAAAAAGTCATGTTTAGTTGGGGTGACAAGCGGTTAAACCTTGCCACCCCCGTGGTATATATTATAACATAAATATGTATTAGGCAGGATGCCCACCAGGGGACCTGACCCACACCTCCAAACAATGCCACATGTCATATAAAACGGAGGCAACAAAGGTTGAACTTGCCCGGCCGGTCCAGCGGCCCACCTCCCAGGCACCTCCACATTGAACATAATCTATATTAGAACTATCGAACTGAACATTATATTTACCATGGGTTCAAACAAAATTGTGCCAAGGTGGGGGTCGGTAGGGTTGGAACCCTTGATTTCCCTGCATTTATTCAAAGCCTTTCACTGTTGGACCAAACAGTCTTCTTTGTATTGTCCGCCGCTAAAAATTATAAGAACCTCTCATTCTAGTCGACTAGGAGGAGTGGAGGGTGGAGTCGGAACCTGGAGGCACAAAACCACGAGCTAGTGGAAATTGGAATAGGTCCAGAGGGTGTGGAACCCTGAACGACAGGAATCTTGAGATGCCAAAAATATTCCTTGGAGTTCCAGAGGTGCCGATCTCAGAATTGAGAAAGTTTATAGTCGATTTTGCATGATTTCATGACACAAATTTAACAGTGCAATCCATTGCGCTAGAAAATATTTGAATTTTTAGACCATCAATGAACGTGGAGGTATATGATGAAATTATCCATGTCCTTCTTCTAATATGTTGAGATGATGTTTTTATTTCTCAGATCCCTGATTATCATCATCTTGATGGGTAATTATTTTCCACATCATGTGAGATTTTTTTAGCTTGTCATGCTAAAGGAGGCCCCATTTGAGTGAGAGTTCCTATAGGGAGAATTTCTCGTGGAGATACATGGCACTCAGGTTGAAGGTATTTGTCCTTGTAATAACAAAGAACATACCATGTACATCATCATGATTCATCATTTGCAACATTAAATGAAGCAACCGACACTTTCTTGACAATGGGCCCAAAGATGTAACCCTCAATGGATGAACTTCGTTATCAATGTGTTTTGTGCTCGTGATTTGATGGTTGTTGTTATGTTTCATATTCCTTAAAGCATGAAGATGAGATTGTTTTATACTATTTCATATGCAATTATGCTAACATCATATAAGTACAAGATCTTGGTTAATTCCAGTAGCTAAAGATATCCAGATCAAGTTTGGTATCAGAGAGGTATTTTTGCTGATGTGAATTGTGAGTGTGGAAACTAGAGAATGACTGTGTAATGGAGAACAAAAAATATCTCTACAAGGATGTCCTCAAGATGGTACACCTGGTGGACATGATGTATTTAGATTATGAGGAGAAGATGGTAAGAAAGGAATGAGAAAAGGGAAGAGGAGAGGATGATACTCCATCTCAATCTTCTAGTGACCATTCATCTTCTTCATCGCCTTCTCATCATTCAGATGAGGAGATAAACCAAAGCCTTCAAGAAGATAATTCTGAATTAATGAGACTTCTATGAGAATAAATAGAGGAAAAATAGAGACTACGACTTCATCTACAAGCTACATAAGAGGCCTTGAAAGAGTTGAAGCGCAACGAACGCTTAACGAATCCATCATCACCTGTGTCAGAATCGACAACTAAGGTAAACAAGGTTGATAGTTCTTCATTTTATTTTTCACATGATGTTATTTCTATTAGAAACATGGAGGTACCCATTTCAAGAACGATCATGAGACTCCTTACAAATATGGGGTATAAAGGAGGATGGATTGGTGTTAATGGCCAAGGAATGACTTAGCCATTGGAGGTTGTACAAAGAGCTAAGTTTGCAAGTTTGGGCTACACTGAAGTAGAGTTCTCAAAGGAAGAAGAAGCTTCCAATACATTGTCGAAGCCATTAGAGGAAGAGGACAGTTGGAACACATCACAATCCTCCCATGATAATACACATTGTAGACGAAGTGCTAAGGCAACATCTCATCACCGTAATTGCACCAACGATATTCAAGAGAGGTACAAAAAACTTAGTATTCTAAATATCATTTTAATTAAAAATATATTAGTGATTAAAATCAATCACGGCATAGAAAATATGTAGTTTTTGTGATTTGCATAACCATGTGGTTTCTGATTGTTGGAAGAGAATGGAATCAAGAAAAAGGATGAGGCATGAAAGTCCTTCTCCACATCAGGGAAGGAAGTGGATTAAGCAAGTATGGAGGAAGAAGACTTATTGTAGTAATTGCAACAGAGGTGGTTATCAAAGAGCCACATGTTGGATGCTCCATCCAGAGGAGTGTGTCAAGGACAAAGCGTTCGTGCACGAACCAATTGGAAAATATGCTCAACAAGGGAATCTGCCACATTCCTGGTGGTCCACTTTGTTAAGTAAGAGATGGTTTTTATAGATATGATATACTATCATGGCCTAAATTTTTAAACCATGTGTTGCAATTTTAATTGTAAAAGTGATGATGTGTTTCCCATCACTTATTAAAGTATGTTATGAAACCAGCTCCAAAAATAGAAGAAAAGAGAGATCAACGCCTTAGAAATCGGCCTCTTTGAGGGGGAAACGCCCAATACATTACATAAATGAACAATTATTCGATGATACAAATCACCAAAACCTCCTTCTATATATAGAAGTCCATGGGGCCACAATATAATCCTAGCCGACCTAACAATAATAATGTAAGGGAAAAATAATAACAATATTGGGGTTACATGGGTACAACAATAACAATAAGGGGGCTACATTAATAACAATAAGGGACTAAAATAGTAATATAGGGACCTAACATGCCCCTGTCCTCCCAAAAAGTGTCGTCCTCAACGCTTGAGTAGCTCTAGGTGCTTCTGTATAAAATTCTCATCCTCCCATGTAGAATCTTCAATGGGCAAGTTCTTCCACTTGATGAGATACTCTGAAATTGATCGATTTCATAGATGTCGAGTTCTTGTATCCGTGATTACTTCAAGTTCCAATATGATTTTTCCTTCCTTATCAAGTTCTGGATATATTGTTTGAACTGGAATATTTTCACCTATAACTTTCTTTAAGCATGAAACAAGGAAAACTAGATGCACTCGCGAAGAAGCAGGAAGCTCCAATTTTTATGCCATAGTACCAATCTTTTGAAACACCTTGTAAGGACCATATTACTTTGGCGATAATTTATTATCCTTCTTAGCTTGCTTGAGGGACATTTGTTTGTATGGTTGTAGCCGTAAAAATACCCAGTCTCCTACTTCAAAACTTCTTCGCTACGACAAGTTGATCTCCTGCCGTTGTTTCATATGATTTTTGTGCCAAATTTTTGGTTATCCATTAAGAGTCGGAGAACTTCTTTGTTGATGCTCGATGTGATCTTCCACTACTTGAACCTTAGAATTTTCCCTTAAAGAAGACATGATGGATGGTGGATGATATCCATAAAGTGCCATAAATGGGGTCATTTTTGCTGTAGTATGGAAGGAAGTGTTATACCACCATTCAGCGAGAGGTAACCACTTGACCCATTGTGCTTGTTTATCAGATACAAAACAACGAAGATATCCTTCCAAACATTTATTTACTATCTCAGTTTGACCATCAGATTGAGGATGATAAGATGAGCTATGAGCTAATCGAGTACCCAAACAAGAAAATAACTTTGTTGAAAATTTCCGTGAAATGGGAACTCTGTCAAGCCACACACCTCTAGTTTCCATGTAGCTTTTGAATTGTGTCCATAAATGTAGTAGCAACCGTACTTGCTTCAAATGATGAGATAATGCACAAAAGTGTGCATACTTGGTAAGTCTATCAATTACCACCATGATGACACTTTTCCTTCAGACTTAGGTAAACTCCGTGATAAAATCCATTGAAATCTCCTCCCAACGTTGACTTGGAATGGATAAAGGTTGTAGAAGACTCGAGGTCTTAATTGTCTCAACTTTATTTTGCTGGAAAACCAAACATTCTGCCACAAAATTTTGAATATCATATTTAAGGCCATTCCAAAATAAATCTTTCTTCACCCTGTGTTAAGTTTTTAAAAATCCCGAGTGTCCTCCTAAAGGAGAAGTGTGCAATTCCAAAACAATATTTTTTTTTAGTTGGGAATTCTTACAAATATTAAAGCGATCTTTGTACAATAATGAATCATTTTTCCAACTAAATGTATCAGATGTACTAGGATCTTGCTGCAAATTTTGAATGAGTGTCCACACTTCTTCGTCCTTCTTCCATTCATCCCTTTCTTCAGTTATCCAATCTGGTTAGATAATAGAAATGGCACAAAGCATTGCTTCCACCTCTTCATTCTTTCTTTAGAGTGCATCTGCAACAACATTTAGCTTCCCTTTTTTGTAGATTATTTCAAAGTCATAACCCAACATCTTTGTGACCCATTTTTGTTGCTCTTCTGAAGATAATCTTTTTTCCAAAAAGTGTTTAAGACTATCATGATCAATTTTTACGTTGAAGTGTCTTCCCATTTGGTAAGGTCACCATTTCTTTAGTGCATGTAGTATTGCTAACATTTCCTTCTCATAAATAACTTTCTGTAAATAATTTCCTTTAATTGGAAGACTTTCAAAAGAAATGGGTCTTCCTTCTTGCATTAAAACAACACCAATTCCATTTCCCGAGGTATCACATTCCACAATAAATGTTTTTGTGAAGTCTAGCGTACCTAAGACCGCTACTAGGCACATTGCCTCTTTAAGATGTTCAAAGGCCTTAATTGCTTCAGGAGTCCATGAAAATTCATATTTCTTCAATAATGTTGTTAGAGGTGCTGCTATTCTCCCATAATTCTTAACAAAATTGCGATGATACCTTGTTAAATCAAGAAATCCTCGCAACTGATTTATGGTTGTGCGAACTTTCCATTCCTTAATGGCTTTAATTTTGTTTGAGTCTACCTTAACACCCTCGTGAGATACAATTTGACCCAGATATTCCATCTCTTGTACTCCAAAGAAACATTTAGATTTTTTTCCATATAATTGTTTCTCCTGCAATAGTTTGAGCACCCTGTCAACATGTTGAACATGATCCTTCCAAGACCTATTGTAGATTAGTATATAATCAAAAAATACAAGCAGAAATTTTCTAAGGGTTTGAAAATGGAATTCATCAACCCTTGAAATGTAGAAGGTGCATTGGTAAGGCCAAAAGGCATGACCAAAAATTCATAATGACCCTCATGAGTTCGAAACGCTATTTTTGAAATACCTTCATTCTTCATTCTAATTTGATGATACCCTGAACGAAGATCCAACTTGGTAAAATAAATTGCTCCATGCAATTCATCCAATAATTCATCAATCATAGGAATGGGAAATTTAGCATTAATGGTGAGCTTATTGAGCTCCCTATAATCTGGACACATGCACCATGATCCATCCTTCTTGTGCACCAATACTACTGGAGCAGAGAAAGAACTTTGACTAGGTTTAATTATACTAGCCTCTAACATTTCTACAATCATACGTTCAATTTCGCTCTTTTGGACATAAGAATATCTATAAGGCCTGATGTTTGGAGGAACACTTTCTGGAATTAAATGAATAGCATGATTATGATCAAGAATAGGTAGGAGTCCTTTGGAAGTTTCAAACACCTTGGAATGATTGTCCAAGACTTTTCAGAGATTTGCAGAAATAGATGATTTTGATGTTGGAACTTCTAGTGAGAATAATTGTGCAATTACGCCTCATTGTTCTTTCTTCAGAATATTTTTCATGACATTAGAGATTATTTTATTTCCCAGCTTCCCTGCAATACCCCATAATTTTACTTCCTTTCCTTCTGAAAAAAAATTCAAGAAAATTTCTTGAAAATTAAAAGCTACCGTCCCCAAAGATTGTAACCATTGTACACCTAGTACAACATCAACACCTCCCATTGGAATGGAAAGCATTGGAATATTCAATACATATTCCCTCATCGTTAGCTTGATATTATGGCATTTTCTAGAGAAAATTATAGTTCCTCCATTTTCAACCATCACTTGACATTTTGGTGTTGGGTATAGGAAACAGTTCAATTCCTTGGCTACCTTGCAATGAATAAAATTATGGGTACCACCCAAATCTGTTAGTGTCCCATGATTTAGTAGATTAGCAGACCAAATGCACAGGGTAACATCATACCAGTCTTTGGAGTTGTAGGTCCTAGCCTTCCTGGGCTCAGAGAGGGCTCTCTCTAATTTGTGCAAAGAATGTGAACTTGTTTGCTTTTAGGGTTTGATTTTAGGCTAGTTGTTAAGTGTAGGGTTTGTTTGTTTGCTTGGGTTGGGTAAATGATCAATTAGAATAGATGGAATGAGATATTTTAAGGTAATTGGGCTATGGAGTCTACAAAAATTCATGGAAGGTTCAACAATGGATCGGGGAGCATCACAGGGCAAATCTAGCATGGTCATATGGATTCTCAAGGTTTGGTGAAATGAAATGAACATCAAGTTTGTGAACAAAGTAGGGAAAATGGAAATCAAGAATCCTTTGTCAAATACTTAAAATAAGAAGGGACTTCAACACTATTTAGCATAAAGAAGTAATCAGTAGACATGGCATACTTGTAACTCTTTGATTCAACTCAAGCAAGTAAGCATTTCAGAATAAAAATCCAATGAAATATAGAAGGCAAGAAACTCATTTAACTTCTAGTGATTTCACATTCAAGGTTAGAAAACATTTAAGATTAACACATAACTTTAATAAAGGAAAAGGGAACTCCTAGACATCATTGATCAGAGCTATAAAGATCTTTGAAACAATTTTTCAAGCATGGAAAAAGGGTATGATCAAAACATAGCCTCTTTGGCAAACCTAAACAATGGTACTTCAAAAATAGACCTCAAAATAGTGTTTTAGTGATATCAAACAATCAGGGCTTACCATAAAACATCTATGATATCCACTATATTAAACCATTCATGAGATAAAAAATCTTGGGTGGCTCTAGAGAGCAACTAATAATTCTCTAAACTAACCTAACAGAGGAAAACATAGAAGCAATGAAGGATAAACAAAGCTAAGGTGCCTCTGAACAACATTTCTTAGTCTAAATCTTTTGTCATACTACAATATAGAAGGATGAAACACAAAGATACAAAAGAAAACAATAACTGAATAGAATCAAATCACCATTAACCAAGCTCAAGTATCCTGTAAGCAAGCCTTCTCCAGCAATAAGCAAAACAAGCCATTCACAAGCTCCGCAACACCAATTTCTCTTCAAGCTCCAAAGACTATGTATTACTCATAGGAGTCATAACAACAACCATCAACAATGAATCCTAAATGCTCTATTTAACAAGAAAGGAGGAGAAAAACCTAATAGAGTCTCTAGAAGCCTATTGGCTAATAAAAACTGTCACTATTGTCCTTGAGACATTGCAAGGTCCAACGCACAAAATATCTAAAACAAAATAACTCTTCGGGCATTTTTAACAAATAAATTGACATTTGGGCTCATCCAAGCCTCCTAAAACTTTCCAAGCGTACATTTTTTACTTTTCCTCTATTAAGGGCACAACACTAAGTTTTAGGATGAATTTCCATGCCAAGGGTGGAGCAGTGGAGTAGGAAAACTGTGTCAACTTGTAGCAATGTTTTGAAGGCCTTCTCGATGTCGGAATAGGATCTGTGATGGTGTGTTGGAAATAACTTTGAGTATACTTTCCATACCTACCCTTGGTTCTCTGATTAGACCTCTAAAACCTATAAAAAAATTAAAACTTCCAAGGCTGGTAAAGGCGCAACACCTGTCCTGAAAACTAGGCAGAAAGGTGAAAATTAGGGTGTTTTTGACCCTTTTGGAGGCCCAAATCAACTCCAAATGACCTGAAACTTTTTGAGAATGCTATAATTGAGCTATGGATTCCAAAAATTTAAGCCTTTCCTTCTGAATATGCTCTGAGAAAAAGCGTAGCACCAACGGTGCTACCCCCTTGGCCCTCCAAATTAGCAAAAAACCAAAATTTGTCAACATTCTCCCAAATTTGGTAGATGTGTGCCTCATGGGTTTTGAGAGACCTGTAGAGAAGCTTGTGCCAAGATTCCAAGGTCAGCTTGGTTTTTTTCCTCTTTTAGTGCTTGTATATTGGTTTGGGCCTTTTTCAGTTTAGCCCTTGCAATTTGGTTTCTCTGGGCATAATGTTTAGTCATCCTTCTTTAGAGGTCAAGATTATGGTTTTATTTCTTCAATTTAGCCTTCAAATGTATGTTGGCTCTCTGCAACCAAGGATCTCCATCATGTGCTATCTCCATGGCCAAAATCTCATCTAGAGGGAGTTGTTTCGCTAGGGCTTATTCTTGTTCCCTTTGCTTTGCCAATGCCTTCTTCAACCCCATGGTTCTAGGTCTCCTCCTAGATTTTCCTTCCTCATCCTCACTCTCTTCATAAGTGCCCATGAACTCTTCTAGTTTCACTTGTGCCTTTTGGGCTTTTTTCTAGGCCTTGATTGCTCTAGCTTCCTAGATTTCAATTTGTACTCCTAGCTGCTTGTTCTCCAAGTCAAGGGCATCATTCACACTCTTGGCCCTATTCAAATGTTCGTGGAGGTCTTTAATTTGTGCATTTATGTCTTGGAGGAGAAATTTTTTGATCCTTGCTTCATTCTCCTCATCACTGTCCACCTGGATGATCTCAAACTCCCTCTCAACCTCATGATCTTCTTCTTCTTCCTTTACCTTTTGTTTCCATTTGTCTAGTGGCTGAGCTGAGGTGGATGGCATGGTCCTTTTCCTTTTGGAGGCAAAAAACACAAGCCTTGGCCCCTTTTGATATGTGAGAGGGAAAAACCCAAAATTGTCTACTAGAATTCCCTCACCATAGCTGAACTCAAGACTACCTTTCTTTTCATGAATGATCTCTGCATTTATGTCTTCTGTACTGTGTTCTTGACTACCCTCTTGAGACTCATTTTCATTTTCCTCCATGCTAACATTACTATTGTGATATTCACCACTGTCATCAACATCTTGACTGCCTTTTTGGTTCACAGTGTCACTTTTGTCATCATTATTAAGGCCATCATTCATCATGGTTTCTTCTTCATCACTGTCCTTTGTGTTTGAAAAATTATCATGGCCTTTATCATTTTCCGAGTGGTCACTGTTAGAGGTGTCTTGATCAGTTTCTTCATTACTATTTTGTACATTTTCATATTCATTTTCCTCAACCTCTTTACTGTCCTTTGTACTATGCTCATTGTTTTCATCTTCATCATTGTCATCCTCTTCCATATCTTCTACATTTTCATCCTCTTCTTCATTGTTGGCGTCTTTGTCACTGTTATTTTCATCATTGCCCTGTTCACTGCCTTGTTCTTGATCATTTTTTGTCTCTATATCTTCATCATCTTCCTCCTCTTCATCGTCATCAATTTCCTCTTCTTTATCATCTTCTTCCTTTTCATCATTGTCATTTTTCTCTTCTTCCTAATCATTTGTCTCTTCTTCCTCATCATTTGCTTCTTCCTCATCATCATTCTCTTCCTCTTCATCATCATTTGTCTCTTCTTCCTCATCATCATTCTCTGTCTCTTCATTTGTCTCTTCTTTCTCATCATCATTCTCTATCTCTTCTTTCTCATCATCATTCTTTGTCTCTTCTTCCTCATCATCATTCTCTTCTTGATTTGATGCTTTAGGAGAGGGTGAGGGAGAGAGGTTTTCTTGAGGAGAGGATCCATGGGTAAATGAGGAGTCATGGTCAGTGGGGGGTGATGGAGGATTTGAGGGAGGTGGATGAGATGATGAGGGTAGATTTGGCTAATGATGAGGTTGTGGGTTTGTGAAAACCTCATGGTTGATGAACACTTCCCATGGGATACCCTATTACTCTAATTGATGCAACACAATCATCTTGATAAGAGAATGGTGAAAAATACTTTTCATTTGTTGTGAGGGAGGTCTCTTTTGCACAATGTATGACATATTATATATACTTCTATAAAGATAATAGGGAAAATGTAGCAGCTTGGCCCTAGTGAAGTGCATGAGCAGTCTTATATGGTAGGAATAAAGCCTGGAAAACCTACCCTCACAGGTGAAGTATTTCATGATGATTCTCATTAAGGGCGCATATCTCTCTAGTAGATGTGAAAATGGAAAAACGGATTCGCAATTAGCTTGGTATCTGCGTTTTAAGAAGGGTTGATAATGGCTCAGGTCCAAATTTGCCTATTTGAACGAATTTTCTCCCATACTAGGTATCGCGGTGGCCATGGAAATGGTACTGATGGATAGCTCAAAGTCCACCCCTGCTAAGTTTACTTGATGGTCATGGAGGTTAACGATAAAATGCCTGGTCAATTCAGGGTGAATTTGGACCTTTTTTACCCTTTCACAGAAGTCAAAACAACCCACCTCTTGGAAATATGCAACTGTTATGGGAGAGGCCATCAATTCGTTGGTATTCAGTGGCTCAAGTCTGTTTACCCTTCCACCCTTTTTCTGTTGTCTTCTAGGCCCTTGGCCTCCCTCACCACTGCCACTATTAGTTTCCCTTGACATTTTTCTATTTTACTCTTACCTTGAAGGTGAAACCCTAATTTTTCTTTGTAAAATTGATAGATAACTCTAGGGTTTTTCCTCTAATTTAAATGACAAGTACTTAGGAAATGAAGGAGGTACCTTTTTACTTACCACTTAGAGGTGCTATGGAACCTTTGGAGGTGACTTTGGAGGAGTTTTTGAGCAGATTTAGGGCTTGATTTGTTGGAGAAACCTTCTAGATGAACGCGCAATGCAGACACGTAACACTAGGCCAGTCGGGTGGCTGCAGAGGCCAGTCGGGCCTGCTCTGCTTGTAGCACCAAATGCGTAGCACCAGGCATGGGTTGCAAATCTATCGAGAAAAGGCTGAACGTGAAAAGGCTACGAGCCTATTGGGCATGTCTGAACGTGATCTGTTCGGAGTGTAGCACCCGGGCTTGTTGGGTCAGCTCTGCGTGCAGCGCCAAATGCGTAGCACCAGGCAAAGGCTACACGGGCTATTGGGTGAAGGTTAAACGTGCAAAGGCTCCCGGCCTATCGGGTCAGCTCTGCACGCTATCTCTATCGGGCTATCGTGTCTACACAAGATGAACGCATAGCATTTGTTCACAGGCTCACAACGCTCTATTGAATTTTCATAGGGAAGCACCCACAGACACGTAGCACAACGTCCCAGGAATGCAACACAGGGGTTTTCTTGCCCAAAGTTTTCCAGAACATAGGAATTTCTCTTGAAGACTTCTCACTCTCTTTTGCAAGTGACAAATGGAGTTGAGTGATAAAAAATTTGGATTTTATACCCTTAGAAAAATAAATTAAAATTAGAAACCCACTTTTTCTAAGGTTTTATGTTTTTCTTGTCACTTTATCACTGATATTATTTTTACCTTTTGCGAGAGATGACTTAAAACAAAGAAAATGATGTCTTTTCCTCTCAACCATTTCTCTCTACTGTTCTTCAGGTAGCTAATATAATGGACTTTGGCTCTCTTTGGCCTATTGATGCTCTAACACTCTGTTCTTACCCATTCTGTCATATCAAAACCTTAAAACTTTCCTTCTTTGTCATTTGAAACCTAACACATCTCTTTAGCTCGTTTAGTAAGGGCAAGTTCTTTAAAACATTTTTGAGGGACCTTCCCTTACCCTAACAGTGTCAAAATGTTTCTTGCATGCACTATGAAGTTTGGAACTCATGTTTTTACCCCCTTTGAGATCTCTGAGTGTGGTTGATCTTAAAACATGGTTTCTTCCCCTCTCACTAATTTTCCAGAGGTATGATAAATTTGTCTTGCACAGTCACTACAGTCTTTATGATCATGTTTGTCATTATCTCCCTTTGGCCACTTCCTCTCCTTTTGAGACAGTGAAACATTTCCACCTTGACAGACCCTGGAGGTCACCTTCAAGAGCCTATTCAAACTATCTTCCTGTTGTCATCATGGAGGCTTCTCATCTTCATTTCTAGTTTCAATAAATATTCAATTCGTGCTTAGTTGTGCTAATGCACTTTTGTCCTTGTGGTTTTCTGCATTGGCTTCTTGGTTGAAAATTCTGTTTAGCCAATTATTCCTAAAAACCCTTATTCTCTTTGAACTCAGGCATGCCTTCTCTTCTTTTCTGTGGGTGTCCTTTAGTGAGGAGATGGCCTCTTACCTTACCTATTTGTTTGTATGATAGTTATCTCAATCATTCCTGTAGAAATGTTTAAGATGCACAATTATCCTCTTGCTCAATGTTGTCTTTGGAAAAATAATCTTTCTGGAAGGCCTTTATGATCTAATTTGGACAAACAGTTTCTTGATCTTCTTTCACATTTGATGCAGCCTCTGGCTCATAAAAACAGTACTTTAGAAAATCAAAGACAATCCTACAACCTATGAAACCCTAGTGACCTAGTGGGAGGCTCTTTAGGAAATACAAGAAGGAATAATTTGGTTGGTGACCCTAGGTGGAAAGTGGAGGGTTAGGCAAGGAAAAATTGAGTGCTAAGGTCAAAGGTGGCAAAACATAGTGAAGATGAGTGACATGAGCCCATGATGGGTCTTCTGGGAGTGGTAGGCTGATCATGACATGGTAGAGTATTAAAACAGTGAAAAAATTATCCTAAGGATAATGAAGGCAGTGAGATTTCTAAAACTCACAATATTCATGGATCTTGTTTTTAGAAATATAGGATTGACATTTAGTCATCTTTAGAGAGTAAAAATTACTGATGACTAACATAATCAATCAAAATTATTACCTTTTTCTTCCTCACATGTCCTTCTATCTTGAGAGTTTGAGGAGTGGTAATTCCTGCGAGTGCATTACACGATATGGTTAGACTCATTTCTTCCTCTTCTAGGGTTGTTTCTTGGTGTATATCCTCTTCTTTTGAAGACTTTTGTTCATTTTCTTCTTCCTCTTCACAATATATGTAAAATAATTTCTTCTCAGCACACTTATGACCTTTAGTGTATTTTCTATCACAACTGTAGCAAAGTCCTTTTTCTCTTTTTTCTTCCAATTGTTTTGGTGTCAACGTTGAAGGTTGTGGAATTCTAGGAGTAGCAACACTTCCATCTTTATATATGTGAGTGGTAGGATTCCTTGTTGCCATAATTTTACATTCATTTTTTCTTGCCAACTCGAATGCCTTTTCCAATGAATCAAGTTCCCAAACGCGAACTTCATGTTGGATGTTATCCTTTAAAGTCCCTATGAAGACATCAATCTGGTGTTCCTCTGGAATATTAGTTACCCTTATATTCAATTTTTGGAAGTCCTCAATGTGCTCCACCACTGAACCCTTTTGTTTGAGATTTATCAATTGGCTAAAGAAGGTGTTGCTTTTTGTATCCTCATAATGTGTTATCATTTCCTCCATAAAAATTGACCAAGTGACAATTTTTTTATGAGAGAAAATCCATATATACCTTATAAATGTATTTTATTCTAAATGTAAAGTTGCAATGCGTACCTTTTGTGTGTTTTGCATATTATTGAGAACAAAATGTTCCTCCATCTGTAGTATCCATGTTATGGGATCCTTTCCATCAAACTTCCTCATATCCATCTTTGGAATAGGGTGGTTCTTCCATCCAACTTTAGAGTTTATGAAGTCACGATTAACATTTATTTTTTTCTCATCATTAGTTTCCTCTACTATCTTTTCGGCATCAGGAAACATTTCTTGTATCAACTTTGTCAAACCTTCCATGTGTGCATTTAGATCATTCTTCACATTTTCCGTGTTGTATTTCTTGTCATCCACCTTAGATTTCATGTCAGCTTCCATGTCATCCATCTTAGCTTCCACGCCTTTCTTAAAACCATCCATCTTAGCTTCCACACCTTTCTTCAAAACTTCCATTTCATTTTTTGTTTCTCTTTGCGAGAGAGAAATTTGGTGTGCTTGCTCTTGTAATTTTGATATGTCACATTGCAATTCTTCGTCTTCATGAGCCATACTAGAGCCTTCTAAAGGCTTAATGAGTGTTGAATTATTTTTAGAGGGAATTTTATAACCGAATACTGATATCTATTCTACAATATTCCCTTGGAATCAATTCAAACTAATTTTTGACACAAGACTTATGCAATTCGAAAAAAAATACACACTTTTTTATTAATTTTGAGGAGCTCGATATTGAAACAAAATTATCTCTCTTATTTTAGATCTTCAATATCTAAGATTATTCCTTGTAGTAGCACTCTAAAGCTTCTTTAAATTGGCATAGGTCTCACCTAAATTTCATTCTTCAAGGCAAAGTTATGCCCAATCTCCCTCAATGACCTAATTATGGACTGGTTTAGTAGAGCGACATTGTGCGACGTTCCACATGTCATTGTTTCCTTCTTTGACTTTGAAATTGATACAGAGAAAACTATAGTCCGTGTAATTGCAAGCATTTTTTACAGAATTCCAATCCAATTCTCAAAGAGAGAGTTATGACGATTTTCCCACAGTCACCTCTTTCAGATGAAATTCAGGAGCCTAAAAAATCCCTAACTTCCACAAACCCTATCTCTGAAAATATTGCGAATCAAGATCTGAAATTTTTCCATGACATTCCTCAGGATTACGGCTTCGCTCTATAAACATTTCAGCTTCAGAACCCTTGTAAAAAACACGTTATGGAAAAAATTCCACGATGACCTGTTTAGGTTAAATTTAAGAGCCTACAAAAATCCCTATGTTGCACAAATCATATCTCTGAAAATATTGTGAACCAATATCTGAAATGTTTCCACGACTTTCCTCACGATTTCAGATTTTCTCTGTAAAAATTTTAGCTTGTGAACCTTCGTAGAAAAAAAGTTATAGCGAAAATTCCACGATGACCTGTTTGGAGCAGCGAAACCCTAGAATCCAACGCTCTGATACCAAATGTTATGAAACTAACTCCAAAAATAGAAGAAAAGAGAGATCAACGCCTTAGAAATCAACCTCTTCGAGGGGGAAACCTCTAATACATTACATAAATGAACAATTCTTGGATGATACTAATGACCAAAACCTCCTTCTATATATAGGAGTCCATGGGGCCATCATATAATCCTAGCCGACCTAACAATAATAATGTAAGGGAACAATAATAACAATATTGGGGTTATATGGGTACAACAATAACAATAAGGGGGCTACACTAATAACAATAAGGGACTAAACTAGTAATATAAGGACCTAACAAAGAAGTAATGATGCTTTGGCCTTTACTGATAGCTAAGGTATTGATTTATATTTCGATGTAAACTTGACCAAAGAGCGAGCCTTATAAATTCTTGGCAAGTGTGGGTATGCTTGGGTCATGATTGGTTATATAATTAAGCATGTATTTTGAAAAGTTTGTACTACATATTTGTAGGGGATTCATGTGTCAAATCTCACTTATGGCTTCTAAGAACAAGGGTGAAGGAGAAGGAAGTGTGACATGTTAGGAAATTTGTGGCGCTGACAATGTAACACAACAATTGCAGATTATGTTCATGCTTTTGGAGAGAAAAAGGATCCTCAATGGGGAGGAATGAACTAGGTAGCTCCAAACTCACTTTGAATCCAACTACAAATGACACTGAAATCCGAGTTCATATGGTCAAGTTATGGATGGAGAAATTTTTGGTCAAACTTGGCTAAGTTTGAGGCTTAACAAGGCAAAAAATTGATTTAGGCCTGGTGCATAGAATCTAGCCACCAGAACGAGAGAATTTTTCGAATGGTTAATTTTCCTAGTGACCCTTATTTTCAATTTTTTTTAAAAAGAACAACGTTTGTTATAAAAATAAAGAAATATATAAAATAAGGGTGGCAGGGTGCCAACCACGCCTCCCGTGCCGGATTTAATATCATACTATATAAAAAAAGTCATGTTATGTTGGGGTGACAAGCGGTTGAACCCCACCGCCCTGGTGGTATATATTATAACAAAAATATGTATTTCAAGGGAAACTCGCCAGCGGACCCGACCCACACCTCCAAATAATGCCACATGTCATATAAAATGGAGGGGGTGGGGCTTAAACCCGCCCGTCCAGTCCAGTCGGCCCACCTCCTGGGAGCCTCCACATTAAACGTAACATATATTACAACCACTGAACCAAACATTATATTTAGCATGGATTCAAACAAAATTGCGTCGAGGTGGGGGTCGGCGGGGTTGTAACCCCCAACCTTCCCGCCTTTATTCAAAGCCTTTCACCGTTGGACCAAACGATCCGCTTTATATTCTCCACCACTAAAAATTTATAATAAACTCTCATTCCAGTCGATTGAGAGGAGCAGAGGGTGGATTCGGAACTTGGAGGCGTGGAACCACGAGTAGGTCCAGAGGAAGTGGCACTCTGAATCACGAGAATCTTGAGATGCCAAAGAGATTCCTTAGAGTGCCAGAGGTGTTGGTGTGATCTGGTGGATTAGTTTAATGCTCGAAATTAAAAGTTATTAGATTGGCTCAAAACCCGTGTGAACGCATATATCTCGTTGTCCTTAATCTGAAATAACTCATTTTACTCAAATTTGACATTGGGTGCTCCCGATATCACATTATGTTCGAATTGGGAGATAATAAAAAAAATTGAAATTGGATTGTAGCGATGCCCAGTGAGTAGTCTGTACTACTTACTAGACCATGACTTGGCAGGTGACTTGTCCTCCATCAGCTAATGAGGGGTTGACACTTGGCACAACATGGTTGGCTCGAATTCAGATTGATTTGGTTTTTTGTTCAATTGGTGTGGTGGACCAATCAGGGAGAATTAGGTGGGCTAACTAGAGGTTGCCACTTGGCCTCTTGATGGCCATGTAAAATTTTGGGTGGCAAGCCGAACAACCTCCACTGGAATCGAAATCAAGGCCTCATGCCTACTAGCCATATATCTGCACCGATGTTGGTTCTTAATAACCTACGGGAACATTACTTATTTAAAATTTCATAACTATGGTGTCGCAAGTGGGGACCGAGATTAGCCCCTAACCCCTGGTCCACCAACCACACCATGTGGTAGAAAATAAGGGGGTCTAGGGTAACCTCGGCCCCAAAATATATATCGCGCCATATCCAAAGTATTAACACCATATGGTAAAATTTATATGCCAAAGTTTATAACCAGTGGAGAATGTCATAACAAAAAACCATTGTTATTACCGTTAATTAAAGTTTCAACGATGCATTTGGTCAGCAAACACTGATAGTTTTGAAGTTGGTTACATGCCACAGTGAGAGCAATGGTTAAGTGTTAAGCTCCAGAAGGTTAAGGTTTGGTCAGTGGTTAACTCTGGTGGTTTATTTCCATCCCAAGTAAATAGGTGGAGGAGGCAGTTAAGGTTATGTTATATGTTTACGAGTATAAACACAATGTTAAACTAGTAGTTAAATCTTCGTGGTGTCAGAATACCATCACATGAAATGGTTATTGTCACGGTGAAGTTTTATGCTAGTAGAGTTAAATAACCCACATATCTAACCACGATGGAGACCATATTTTAACGGAGGTTTGGTTTGGAGTTTGGAAAGTTAAGCAAACTCGACCACAATTCTAGCACCTGAAGCCCGGTCACAGGGGAGTCAAAAAACCGATGGGAAACATTGTTTAAATCCCAGGTCTGACGATGATGGATCAGCCCAAGAGGGGTGAACTCCTTCGTCATTTGTTGTTTTGTGTATATTTATGGTACTGACGTCTTCCTTAATTTTTTCAAAAGCTAATTTTTAAAGCATGTTAATGTGTTAATGAAATTGACATAAGTGTTTAAATCCCCTAATATTTTCACTTGCAAAATTTGACATAAATCCTCAAGATTTCATATACATATTAGTTTGGTATTAGAGCTTTGGTTCTTTGTTGCTTTGGGATTTTAATTTTTTTGAAAGTGCTTCTAATGCTTACAAGGTTGAAGCTCAAAAGAGGAGAAGGAAAGATTGTGGTTGCAAGTCCTCAAGTTAGGTAAAGGACAAATAGAGCAAAATTTCCACAATCTCCACCACAAATTTAGACTCAAGTTGCACTTGAAGCTTCCGCAGTCATGGAACATAAAGGCGAGCCTATCAATATGTCATAGGATGAAAAGGCTTTCAAAAAATAATTCTTTGACATGACACATATGGTGAAAGTTCTCTATGAAGAGAGAAACACAAAGTTGCAAGGTGAGAGTTCCAATCCTCAAAAGGGAGATAATTCTTCAAGAGGAGATGGAGGAGATGGAGACAGTACTGCGAAAGGGAATGGAGGGAATGGTGAAAAAACACCTTTGAAATCACCATTCTCTTCACCTCCATACTCACCACCATCTTCACCATCATCATATTCCATGACAACCCCTTCACAAACACCTTCACATTCTCCAAAGGGACATGGTAAAACTCCATTTCTAAAACTTGACATAAAGTTTGATTTTCTTATGTATGATGGCGAAGTAAATGCTAAGAGATTATATAATTGGGTTCTCTAGCTTAAAGTGTATTGCGGGATATAAAGGATCAAGGATGATTATACCAAGATTCATCTTGCTTCATTAAGGTTGGAAGGTGCAACACTTATTTGGTGGGAAGCCAAAACTCAAGAGGACATGAAGAAACATGGTAAGGTCTTAACCTCTTGCAATGATTTTATTGCTGCAATGAGAAGGCAATTTTATCCATTAGCATACATGCAAAAAGATATAATGGATTGACAAAACTTTAGGCAAGGAAAGGGACAAAATGTGCAAAGCTATACTCAAGAGTTGAGAAGAAGAGCATTGATATTGGGTATAGATTTGATAGGCCGGTTGATGTAATGGAAGCTCTAGTTGAGAATGTACGGTCCTCTTTTGTCGTAGGAGGAGAATTTAAGATATGAGTTGAATGTTGATGGATTAAGCATATGGAGGTGGGCATTGGAAAATTGTAAGAATTTTTTGAAAATTTAAGACAAGGAGTGGATTTTATATATAGTAGAATAATGCTTTCTTAGGTTTTATTGTAAAGAAGTTAGATGTTAGATATCAATTTTTGGATTCAACTACGTTAAGTAAGTCATTCATCTATGATCATTTCCATGAGAGGTAGTCGTAACTGACTAATTTCTCATGATTTTTGAATATTCCACTTAGCACTCATTGCATCGGGTCATTTTCATAGGGGTGAAGAAGTGGGATTGAAACTAGTGAAATGAATCACGTAGTGTCAATCATCATTTTCGGGGATTGCACCTGGTAACACCAGTACTTCCTCGGAGATCACCCATCCCAAAACTCCGCTAGCTCAAGCACGCTTAACTATGGAGTTTTTCCCACAATCAAACCCACTTAACTTGCTACCCCATTTGCAAAGCCTTAGCAAGTATTGTGCCTCATGAACCATTCAAGTAGAGCTCCCTTTACTCTTTAAGTTTAAGTATGAGGGGTTTCCACAGTGCATTATATTAGATATCAATTTTGGGATTCAACTCTATTAAGTAAGTCATTCATCTATCACCATTTCCATGAGAGGTAGTCGTAACTCACTAATTTCTCATGATTTTTGAATAGTCCACTTAGCACTCATTGCATCGGGTGATGCTCACACGGGTGAAGAAGTGGGAATGAAACTAGTTTTTCTCTATTTGAAGTGTTTTTCTATTTTCAATTTATTATTAAAATTTAGTTAGTGAAATTTGTTTAAATTTGACATTTTAAACAATAATATTAAAATAATACTATTGGAATTAAATTTTATATATTTTATTTGATAATTCTATTTTCATTCATTTCAAATAATTTTCACTCCATTTTAAAAATAAAAACTATTAATTTTCCTTTTAAAATTTTGAATGACACTGGCTCGTTCGAATCGTGTAGAAAAAAATTACTTTGATGTGATTTTCACTAAAAAAAATTATACATAGTTTTAAATAAATAAAAGTGAGTAAAACTTCACAACTTCATAATAAGCTTCAATTTTTTATTTTATTCAATTCATTTTAAAATTATAAAATTATAATAAAATTGCAAAACTCCCTAAACTCTTTTTATCTTTCCTACATAAAAAATATGTATATTACTATTTAAATACATCTTTTTAGAGAAAATTGTCAATAGCTATGATTTTCTAATAAAGCAAACAGAAATAGACAAGCCTAAAATATATACAAGGTTCTAATTACACTGAAGGTGTTTACTTTCGAATCATTCAAAAGCTTACCATAGTCGACCTTTTTATTTTCTCTCGTTGATTCAAGTAAACAACTCTCACATTGTATTTAAAAAATATATAAAATCCCAAAAATAGTCACTCCTTTTAAAATTAGCAATGTATTACATATTTACACAGAAAAATTCTTTCATTTTCCATTTAAAAAGATTTCTAGACCTTTGAAAGAAAAAATTAAATTACAAAATGGTAAACTTTTTTATTCCATTATGATTTTCCATTTTTTTTTTTTGTATTTTCTTATTTTCTCTTTCCCATTTTCTAAGCTTTTCAAGTCTTTGAAAGGAAAAATGAAATTAGAAAATGGTAAACTTTCTTATTAGAAAATTAGAAAATGGTAAGCTTTAACCATTTACATTATAAATATTGTTGTGATACACTACTTCCTGAAGATGACTCACGTTGTTATTTTGTACATATCTCAACTAGTCATGGCTTCCCCAACACCTAGATCTCAACTACTATAGCATAGATGGTGACCTAATATTACATGTTAGAGATTCATGGATTTCCCAAGAAATCCCCATTGTGCTAAAACACTAGTGCTCATTTCCTTAACTACTGGCTGCTAGCAATGTTAGAAGATGTTAATTGACTTATGATGGTTGCATGTGGTTTTTGTAAGGATAACACTTTGAATTTTCTCATTTAAATTTATTTTCTTTTATATTGTAGACTTAGGATGATTTTCCTGGGTTATTAATTACAATTTGTGTTAACAACCACACAAATTCTACGGATTGTAATAATAATAATAGTAGAGAGAGATTGAAGTCTTTGGATCGTGTCAAAGTATTATTGAAAGAAATTAAAGAATTTTTTTTTTGACATTATACGTCCTAAAAAACAGTTTTCTTTGTGAAAATAATACCTTTCATTTACTATTTTTTAAATTTATTTTGAATTAAAAAACACACTTATCATTTGTTTCAAAACTTATGTTCCTTTCTAAACTTGAATTTAAAATACTCTTCTAATTTTATTCATAATAAATATAACCATATTTAAAAAATATATAAAATCCCAAAAATAGTCACTCCTTTTAAAATTAGCAATGTATTACATATTTACACAGACAAATTCTTTCATTTTCCATTTAAAAATATTTTTAGGCCTTTCAAAGCAAAAATTAAATTAGAAAATGGTAAACTTTCTTATTCCATTATGATTTTCCCTTTTTTTTTTGTATTTTCTTACTTTCTCTGTAACATTCATCATTTAAACATTTTATATAATAGTAAATAACATTAAAAAAAATTAATTTACTACAGTTAAAATTTATGTTACCACAAATATGTCTCAACTATAAATGTTGCCTATACTTAATTTCATGCCTGCTATGTTTAATATTTTTCTTTCCACGGTAATAAACTATGGAGGAAATGTAAATCTGAACATATATTATATTTGATAGATATATGTTATGGTTATGGCTGGGCCATGTCATCACCATACGTGTCTTTAAGCCATCTCTTAGCCTTGGCTGTACTTATCCCAACTCATTGCATTTATGATTATAGTTTTCCGAGGTGTTATGCGTTACATCAAGTCTTGATTGCTGACAACTGGTTGATGGTTATGGTACTTGGTATTAAACTGTTCTAATCTTCCAACAGATTTCCCATACCCATAAGTTTCATTTGGCTCTGAGCTTATGACACATGGGTGATATTAGTCCATCATATTGTTTGTTAGATCTATGGCTAATGTGATTTCTCTCCAAAGTTGAATTTTGAACTAACCCCCAAACCCTAACTGTTTGGGTCATTTTCGCCGAGACTGCTGGGGTGGGCTGGCTTTGCAACAACACGCTCCGGCTTCTTTCCAGTTAAGGTCCTTCCTCATGTTGCTTGCAGGTGTGAATGGCTTGCATTTTGAGTTGGCAGATATGGTAATGTTTATCATTCTTTCCACCCAGATTTTTACTTCGCTACTCTCCGGCATGCTGCATCCGCGAACCAAAATCCAAGAAAGCTATAGGTTCAGCTTTGCCCAACAGTCTTTCAAAGTTCCTTTCCTCGCACCAGAATGACTCCTCCAAGATGCAGCTCATTCTTTCCATATAGGTATAATATTTATCTACTGTACAAGCTTTCCTTTACAGTCTATTAATCAAAAACAGTCTTGGTCTTGGGTTTTAACTCCTTCTTCCTTAATCTCTTGTAGGTGGAAATATCCAGTAGTTAACGAGATTCATACAAGTACATAAGCACTGGTTTTTATTTTATTTTTTTCACTACAATTTTTACTCCATTCTTATCCTTCTTAAATATTCTCTAACCCTGGTTGTGATGTTATTTATACAGGTATATCCACTTGGTTCGTTGTCTAGTTATTTCATTCCTACCATGATTTTCTTTGGCTGTGTCAAACTCTTTTGTTGTTACAGTGAACCCTTTGTTACAGGTATTGTTTGTGGTTTCAACCGCTCTCACCATAGTCGTTACATCTAGATGTCCTTGGCTCCAACATTCTGCTTGCATGAAAATACTTTTTGGTTCAGAGATTATGTTTAATAGTTTTATGAGGTTTACCCTCATGTTTTCAAACTCAGATTTTTCTACTGAGTTTTAGGAATCCTTGTAATAGGCACATTGGAGTAATATCATCCAAATTTTTTTATTTTTTTTTCCGTGGTAATTTTCACAACAGATCTATTAAGAATTTTGGGGTTTTATTGTAATTGGACTTTAATATAGTTTCTTGATAATTTTTGAACAAATTCTCTCCAGCACTATTGAATGTATAATTTTTACCTTCTTAACATATCGAAGAAAACTACATTTGTGCGGTTTAAAAATTCAAATTATTCTCTGTGAAAAACTTATGGATTTTACTGTGGAATTCCTGATGTTATTGCCTTCTTTAACATTTAATTATTTTTTAATAGTTATGTCCAATTTACAAACATTCTAAAATCTATATTTGGAAATCAGCTGGACCTATGTTTTTCTCAAGTTTGTGTATAGATTGAATACTACAATGAACACTTGGTATTCGCTTGCCTTCGAGCTGCTCTGGAATTCTAGAAAAGTTCTTCTTTTATATTTCCTTTTTTTCCCAATTAGTCTTTACTTAGAATCTTTCTGCTACGGTATTTTCTGAATAATTTAATGCAATGTAAATAAGTGTAAGCGAGAATAGGATCTTTTACCAGGGTATTTCTTGTTCTCACTTCTCTAGTGTACATCTACTGCACTTATCTTGTTCTTTTTTTCATAGAGTTTTTCTTAATTCAGCTTCTTGAAATTGCTCCATAAGCTTTATAATGTACAATTCTATAAGAAAGATTACTTGTGTATTTGTTATTGGACTTTTGCTATTGAAAATGTAATAATTTACAGTTCTTCCGCAAAACTAATATCTACATTTTGTTCCTTAGTGTTGTACCAGTACATTTACGTATGTAACTATGTGAGATTCCATCTTTACATTTACTCATAAAAAACTCGTTCCTTATTGATAAAGTTCTAGTGTTCCTTTTTTGCTTATCTGAGTAAAAAAGCTATGATCGGACCATTTATGTGCGTCTATTATCATAGGAAGCAGAGAGAAACCATCACAGAGTCTTCCTTAGAGGATTTTGTGGTAACAACTCTCCACATTACTACTTCTAATAGTACTTGATTTAAGCTATTTTACCTTTTTTAACCAAAAAATAAAACATACACAGATTTATACCTCATTACTCCTACAAGTAATTTTTCCTCTATGTTTCCATAACTTTAAATAATAGAGAAGTAAAATACTTATCTGTCATTTGATGTTCGGACTGATGTTGTTTCCTCCCCACCACAATTGAAGAAATCATGTCCTCACTCTCCCTCGTGCTCCAAGTCTGAGCTTTATATTTAACATAAACCTCTGGAAGAGACTTCAGGACGATCTGGTCCAGTCTCCAATTCCAGCAGTATCAGAAATTTGGAGTATTCCACTGGTTAGCACCAGTCCACAAATTCTTCTCCATAATTTTCCCTCTCCAGTTACCCAACAAAACCCCCCTTCCACACTAAGATAACCCTTTATCCATAGAGGTGGGGTAACTGTTTGAACTGATTTTGTTCAACTAACTCACAATCTTGAATTACTTTTACCATCAGTATATTTCTCTTTTATGGAATTCACTTTCATATTTAATTTGATTAAATCCAAAAATTAATTTATATTCATAACATATCACTTGAAATATAAATATTACAAATTGTCTTAACGTCTTAACAAATGCATTTAATCACCAGCTAATATTAAACTAGTTGTTACAACTTCTTCCCCCCCTGGAAGTGAACACCATCTTCAGTGTTCTCATTTTTCTCCCACAAATAGTTCTGGATATGCTTCTCGAACAAAGCCTTCATCCTCCCATGTAGCCTCATCTAGACCAAAGTGCCTCTACTTCACTTTAACCTGGGTGATGGCTCATTTCCGAAGCATGAATCTCTCCGATCGATTACACATTGAGGCTCGACCAGAAAATTTCCGTCCGGTTCGACCTGTAATCAATGAACTTGAATTCGTTTTTCTCATAAATTTTTAACATTTTAGTCAAGTCCAGTATTCATATCCTACCTAAATACTCTACTAGTCGATTATGTGCTTTGGATCATGAATGTATCATTTCAATAATGATACGTGAAAGACATTGTGCACTCGGATATGACTGGGCAAGGCCAATCGGTAAGCCACAGGTCCTACACGTTCCAATATTTGGAATGGGTCGCAAAATCTGGGAGCCAACTTGGCACATGAGGCCCATATTAAGGTGCTTTACTTTGGCTTAATCCTTATGTACACATGGTCACTGACTTCAAACTCACGATAAGTCCTTTTTTTATCTGGATACATTTTTTTCCTATCCTGAGCTGCCTTCAAATTTTGTCGGATCTTCTTTACTTATGCCTCCATTTCTGCTAGCATATCCAATCCAAGCATCAACTTGGTTTATGTACTGCTCTAGTTAATAGGAGTTTTGTAGTGTCGCCCGTATAAGGCTTCGAACGAACTCATCTTAAGTGACTCCTGATAGCCGTTTTTGTATGCAAACTCCACTAGGTGTAAATAATCTTCCCACCTAGTTGGCTATTGCATTACATACATACGTAACATATCTTCCGGGATCTGATTTACTCGCTCTGTTTGTTCGTCCATCTACAGATGGTAAGAAGTGCTAAAATTAATTTGAGTCCCCAATCCTGTGAATAATGTTTTCCAGAATGTCGACGTAAAATTTACATCTCTGTCAGATATAACAGTCTTTGGGATACCATGTAGTCTAAAGATTTCGTGCATAAATATGTCCGCTATCTGCACCATCTTGTAAGTAGACTACACTGGTATAAAGTGTGCTAATTTTCTTAACCGATCCATTACTACCATAATAGAGACATTATGCTTCTTTGATCTTGGTATTCCAATGATAAATTCTAACGATATCACCTCCCACCTCCACTCAGGTACCAATATAGGCTGCATCAGCCTGGCTGGGTGCCCGTGCTCCACTTTCACTTGCTGGCATTCTAGACACTTATTTAGATATTATGCAATATCTCTCCTTATACTTGGATAGAAATAATTCTTCCTTATTTCAATTAGCATTTTCTGATATCTAGGATGTCCAGAGTAATTACTTTGATGATGTTCATTTAAAATTAGTTCCTTCAACTCCATTTTGTTTGAAACAACAATCCTCTTTTTGAAAATTAGCAACCCATCCTTATCAATTTCGTAATCAACAGATTTTCCTTGGTCTTTGAACTCCTTTTCTTGTTGCCACATAAAATTATATTCAGGATCTTTCTCAGCTTCTGTTTTTATTTGCTCCAAAAAATCTGCACTCAACTTGATTATAATACAGTTCATAAACACCATGCAATTTTCTGCTTAACACATTAGCTACTCTATTATCCTTACCTTTTACATGTTGCATATCAATTTCAAATTCACTCAGGAAGGAATTCCACCTTGCCTAGCGAGAATTAAGTTCAACTTGCTTAAAATAGTTGGTTAAGATGCTATGATCATTTTCGAGTATAAATATTTTTCCAATCAAGTAGTGCCTCCACACCCGGAGTGTGTGCACTACTGCTATTAGCTCCAAGTAATAAGTGGAATAATGCTGCTCATGCTATTTTAATTTTCGTGACTCATAGGAAAAGTCTCATGCTATTTTAATTTTCGTGACACATAGGCAACAACTTTTCCCTCTTGTGATAGAATCGCCCCAACTCCTTCTTTGCATGCATCTGTGCAAACCTCAAACTCTTTATTAGGATTAGCTACCCTTAATACCAGGGTTGTAGTCAATAACTGCTTCAGTTTTTCAAAGCTGTCCTGATATTCCTTTGTCCATTTAAATATTTTTCCTTTTATTTGTAAAGAAGTAATTTGAAAAGTGATTCTTGAAAATCATTCAATAAACCACCGATAATAACTAGCCAACCCCATAAAAGATCATATGTCTGCCACGTTTTGGGGTACTTTCCACTCCATAATCGTTCTAATTTTCTTTGGGTCAACTGAAATACCCTCAGTAGATATTATGTGACCAAGGTACTGTATTTCTTCCTCGAGGAAATCACACTTGCTGAACTTAGCGTACAGCTGATGCCTCCTTAGCATTTCCAACACTATCTGTAAGTGCTCCTTATGTTCTTATACGTTCTTGGAATAAACTAATATGTCATCAATAAATATTAATACAAAATTATCCAGAAAAGGGTAAAATATACCATGCATCAGCCTCATAAATGTTGCAGGTGCATTTGTCAGTCCAAAAGGTAGCACTACAAACTCGTAATGTCCATACGTTGTACGAAAAGCAGTTTTATGTATGTCCTCATCCTTTATCCGGATCTGATGGTATCCCGATCTTATATCTATATTTGAAAATACTGTTGCTTCCTTCACTTGATCAAACATATTATCAATTCGCGGTAAAGGATATTTGTTTTTAACCCTCAATGTATTAAGCTAGCAGTAATCCATGCACATTCACATGGTTCCTTCTTTCTTCTTCACAAGCAGCACAGGTGCGCCCCAAGGGAATACACTTGGTTGGATGTACCCTTTATCCAATAATTCCTGTAACTGCATCTTCAATTCTGTTAACTCTGGTACACTCATTCGATATGGTGTCCTAGAAATGGGTGATGCGCCAGGTATCAACTCTATGGTAAAATCAATGTCCCTTCTAGGTGGCAAGCTTGGTATTTCCTCTGGAAATACATCCATAAACTCTTGTACTATGGGAATGTTTTCCATCATTAGCGCTTTTTCTTTTGAATTAGTAAAACTCACTTAGATGGCATACGGCTGACACCCCTTCCGCATGCACTTACCCATTTGAGATTTTGTGATGGGTCACAGCTTCAAAGGTTTCTTTATACCTTGAATTTCCTTGCAAGTACCATCTTGCAGTCTGTAATAAATGATATTTTCCTTATAGTATACTAATTTCCAATGCTTCTCCAACCAGTCCATACCAAGTAGTACATCATAGGATCCCAGAGGTAGTACATTCAGGTCCACAGTTAGTTGTTGTTCACTAATTTCTAGCGCACAGTTCAGAATTTTAGCACTAACTTTCCTCTTGGCTTCAGTAGCTAACTATACCAACCATGGAGTTCTGAATTTCTGACTCTGCAATTTACAATTCTCTACTACTTTTGGACTAACATAGCTTAAACTTGCACCTGGGTCTACCAAGATAGAAACATGTTGAGATAGCAATTTACCTTCTAGTTCTATCATTTTCGGCTGGTATTCTACCTACCGATCTTCCAGTGTTGCATTTATTCTTGGTATATTTCTGGCTGTGTCTCCCACAGTTGAGGCCTCCTGTAGATTGGTAACTGACTCACTCATTCCATGCTGTGGAAATTTTCTGTAGTAGTGTGCTTCACCACACCCCCAACAATATAAAGGTGGCTTTTGGTTCTAGGGTTGTTATGGTTTGCTGGAGGCTTCTGTAGGTTTATCTTCTGTAGGCCATCTCACTCTTTGATGATTCCTTCCAAGCTGTTTGCTAACTAAACTTCTGGCAGCACTCTTGAAATTCTTGGTTCTGTTTTTCTTGAAACCAGAATTGCCCTTATATTCTTTCTGTGTCTTCCAGTTTTTGCCTTGCTCCCCTTTTGTTTTAGCTTATTGGTAACACATTCTGGCTTTTCTGATTGCCTCATCCATAGTCTTAGGATTCACAAAATCAATAAGCTCCTTCATATGAGTCAGAAAAATACATAGTAACTGTTGTACTTTAGCCTTTTCGTCTCTTAAATAGGGAACATAATGAAGTAAGGAGGTAAACTTGGTGATGTATTCATCCATATTTATTTGTCCCAACTTTAAATCATGAAACTCCCTAGATTTTTCATCATAGAAGCGTTAAGTTAAGTATTTATCTTTAAAATACTGCTAGAACGCATCCCAAGTCACATCTTGGTCATCTATACGACGGACATTTTTCACCTCCTCCCACCATAATGTGGCTTTCTCCCTCAATTGATAAATAGCCAATCTGGATTTGAGATTACTGCTATATTCATACACTTGAAAATACTTGTTCATGTTTATTAGCCATGCCTCAGCTACCTCCTCTTCAACTTCATCAAATATGGGTGGTTTTATTTTTTGAAATTCACCCTGTAGCTCTACTTTTTGTCTCTTTACTTCTTTCTGATCTGATACATTATCTGATTCAGCTTCATTGTAGTTTTTATTTCTATTACTCCGCTAAGACTGACTTCTTTCCATTCTTTCAGTGTCATGGTCTCTTGTCTGTTGCTCATTTCTTTCCTGAAACTCTCTATCAGTACTTGGCTTCTCATTTCCTTGGTTTTTCTTGTCGAAAATGCCTTTTAATATCCTCTCATGTTCTTGCATCAAACGTGCATTATCATTTCACACCCTCTCCATTTCCTCGTGTAACTTTTGTATTATAGTTAGCAGAATGTGGGTTTGATGTTGCTGCTCCTCCAACAGTCTGTGTTTTTTTTGGTGCTGATCCACACTCAGCTGCACCCACATTTTTGGATTCATATCGGATTGGGGTTGGGTTTCTCCAGTGTTCTGGGGTGACTGTTGCATTTGGCCCCTTCTCCTATTGTCTCCCGCAACACTTCTTTTCTTTCTCTCTCTCTCTCTATGCATCAGTATACACAATGCTTTTAAAATGTTAGATGACCCATAGGGTCCCAAAGTACAAACGTTACTCTGATACCGTTGTAACATTCATCATTTAAAAATTTTATATAACAATAAATAACATAAAAAAAAAAAAAATTACAACAGTTAAAGTTTATATTACCACAAATATGTCTCAACTATAAATGTTTCCTATACTTAATTTCATGCGTGCTATGTTTAATATTTTTCTTTCCATGGTAATAAAATATGGAGGAAATGTAAATCTAAACATATATTTATTTGATAGATATCTGTTATGGTTATGGCTGGGCCATGTCATCACCATACGTGTCTTTAAGCCATCTCTTAGCCTTGGCTGTACTTATCCCAGCTCATTGTATTTATGACTACAATTTTTCAAGGTGTTATGCATTACATCAAATCTTGATTGCTCACAACTCGCCGATGGTTATGGTACTTGGTATTAAATTGTTCTAATCTTCCAGCAGATTTCCGGTACCCATAAGCTACATTTGGCTCTGAGCTTATGACACATGGGTGATATTAGTCCATCATATTGTTTGTTAGATCTACGGCTGATGTGATTTATCTCCAAAGTTGAATTTTGAACTAACCCCCAAACCCTAACTATTTGGCTCATTTGCACCGAGACCGCTGGGGTTGGGTGGCTCTGCAACAGTGCACTCTGGCTTCTTGCCAGTTAAGGTCCTTCCTCATGTTGCTTGCAGGTGTGCATGGCTTGCATTTTGAGCCAGTAGATATGGTAATATCTATCGTTCTTTCCACCCAAATTTTTACTTCCCTGCTCTCTGGCATGCTGCATCCGCGAACCAAAATCCAAGAAAGCTATAGGTTCGTCTTTTCCCAACAATCTTTCAGAGTTCCTTTCATCTCACCAATATGAATCCTCTAAGATGCAGCTCATTATTTCCACAAAGGTATAATATTTATATACTGTACATGTTTTTTTTTACAGTTTATTAATAAAAAATGGTCTCAGTATTGGGTTTTAACTCCTTCCTTAATCTCTTGCAGGTGGAAATATCCAACACTTAACGAGATTCATATAGGTACATAAGCACTGGTTTTTATTTTTATTTTTTCACTACAATTTTTACTCCATTTTTATCGTTCTTAAATATTCTCTAACCCCGGTTGTGATGTTATTTATGCAGGCATATCCACCTAGTTTGTTCTTTGGTTATTTCATTCCTACCATGATTTTCTTTAGCTCCGTCAAACTCTTCTGTTGCTACAGTGAACCCTCTGTTACAGGTACTGTTTGTGGTTTCAACCCCTCTCACCATAGTCGTTACATCTGGACGTCCTTGACTCGATCATTCCGCTTGCATGCAAATCCTTTTTGGTTCAGAGATTATGTTTAATAGTTTTAAGAGGTTTACCCTCATGTTTTCAAACTCATGTTTTTCTACTGAGTTTTAGGAATCCTTGTAATAGGCACATTGGAGTAATATCATCCAACTATTTTTTTTCCGTGTTAATCTATACAACAGATCTGTTAAGAATTTTGGGGTTTTCTTTTAATTGGACTTTAATATAGTTTCTGGCTAATTATTGAACAACTTCTCTCCACCACTGTTGAATTTATAAAGTTTACCTTCTTAACGATCTAAGAAAACTACATTTGTGCAATTTACAAATTTGGATTATTCTCTGTACAAAACTTATGGATTTTACTGTGGAATTCTTGATGTTACTGCCTTATTTATCATTTCATTATTTTATAATAGTTCTATCCAATTCACAAGCATGCTAAAATCTATATTTGGAAATCGACCATATCGATGTTGTTCTCAATTCCGTGTATAGATTAAATACTACAATGAATGCTCGGTATTCTTAAGCCTTCTAGCTCTGGAATTCCAGACAAGTTCTTCTTTTATTTTTCCTTTTTTTTCCCAATAAGTCTTTATTTAGAATCTTTCTGCTATGGTATTTTTTGAATAATTTAATGCAACGTAAATAAGTCTAAGAAGCGAGCATAGGATCTTTTACCAGGGTATTTCCTGTTCTCACTTGTCCTGTTCTTTTTTTGATATCGTTTTTCTTAATTCAACTTCTTGAAATTGTTCCATAAGCTTTATAATGTACAGTTCTATAATAGAGATTACTTGTGTATTTTTTATTGGACTTTTGCTGTTGAAAATGTAATAATTTACAGTTCTTCCGCAGAACTACTATCTACATTCTGTTCTTTAATGTTGTGCCAGTACATTTACGTTTGGAACTATGTGAGATTCCATCTTTACATTTGCTCATAACAAACTTGTTCCTTACTAATAAAGTTCTAGAGTTCTTTCTTTGCTTATATGAGTAAAAAAACTATGACCGACCATTTATGTATTTGTATTATCGTAGGAAGCAGAGAGAAACCATCAAAAAATATTGCTTAGAAGATTCTATGCTAACAACTCTCCGCATTAGTACTTCCAATAGTACTTGATTTAAACTGTTTTATCTTTTCTTTAACCAGAAAATAAAACATACACAGATTTATACCTCATTACTCTTACAAATAATTTTTCCTCTGTGTTTCCATAATTTCAAATAACAGAGAAGTAAAATACTATGTTGTTTCCTCCTTACCATGAGTGAGGCAATCACGTCCTCACTCTCCCCTGTGCTCTAAGTCTGAGCTTTATAGTTAACAGAAACCTCTGGAAGAGACTTCGAAACAATTCAGTCTAGTCTCCAATTCCAGCAGTATCAGAAATTTGGAGTATTCTAGTCCAGGAATTCATCTCCAATTACCTAACAGAACCCCCCTTCCTCACTGAGATAGCCCTTTATCCCTAGACGTGGGGTAATTGTTTGAACTGATTCTGTTCAACTAACTCACAATCTTGAATTACTTTTACTATCAGTGTATTTCTCTTTTATGGAATTCACTTCCATATTTAATTTTATTAAATCCAAAAATTAATTTATGTTCATAACATATCATTTGCAATATAAATATTACTAGTTTTATGTCTTAACAAATGCATTTAATCACCAGTTTACATTCTCTTTCCCATTTTCTAAGCTTTTCAAGTCTTTGAAAGGAAAAATAAAATTAGAAAATGGTAAACTTTCTTATTCCAATACCATTTTTCATTTTCTTTTCTATTTTTTTACTTTCCCTTTCCAATATTCTAAGTTTCTTTTCCCTTTCCCATTTTCTAAGTTTTAAATTATTTGGAAGCAAAAATGAAATTAGAAAATGGTAAACCTTCTTATTCCATTATGATTTTTCATTTTCTTTTCTATTTTCTTACTTTTCCTTTATGGTTTTCTAAGTTTTTTTTTAAAGCAAAACTGAAATTAAAAAATGGTAAATTTTCTTATTCCATTATAATATTCCTTATTCTTTTGTATTTTCTTACCTTTTATGTGTAAATATTTCCATTAATATCATCTATTATTGAATATTCCTAACCTTCTCACGGGTCACTAAATTCATTTCATATGCAATTCTTCATTTCAAAATTAATGTTTTTTGTATTTTATTAATTTTTGGCCACATGATGAAATAATATTAAATTAAAACAAGATTGTACTATGTTATAAATATTGTTGTGATACAGTACTTCCTCAAGATGACCAACTTCCTCCAAGTTGTTATTTTGTATAGATCTCAACTATTCATGGCTTCCCCAACACCATGGCTTCCCCAACACCCAGATTTCAATGGCTTCCCCAACGTCATGGCTTCCCCAACACCCAGATCTCAACTACTGTAACATAGATGGTGAGTGACCTAGCTTTACGTGTTAGAGATTCATGGATTTTCCAAGAAATCCCCATTGTGCTAAAACACTAGTGCTCATTTCCTTAACTATGGCAGCTAGCAATGTTAGAAGAGGTTAATTCACTTACGATGCTTGCTTGTGGTTTTTGTAAGGATAACACTTTGAACATTCTCATTTAAAATTATTTTCTTTTGTATTGTAGACTTAGAGAGAGATTGAATTCTTCGGATCGTGTCAAAGTATTATTGAAAGAAATTAGAGAAAAAAAATAAGTATTATTGAAATAAATTAGAGAAAAAAAATTGACATTATACATCCTAAAAAATTGTTTTCTTTGTGAAAATAATACCTTTTATTTACTATTTTTTAAATTTATTTTGAATTAAAAACCACACTTATCATTTCTTTTCAAAACTTATATTCCTTTCTAAACTTGAATTTAAAATACTCTTCTAATTTAAAAACTTATGTATCTAAAATTCTTCATAATAAATATAACTATATTTAAAAAATACATAAAATCCCAAAAATAATCCCTCATTTTAAAAGTAGGGAACTATTACATATTTACAAGACAAATTCTTTCCTTTTCCATTTAAAAATTTTTTTAGGCCTTTGAAAGCAAAAATTAAATTAGAAAATGGTAAACTTTCTTATTCCATTATGATTTTCCATTTTTTTTTTTTTTTCTTACCTTCTCTTTCCCATTTTCTAAGCTTTTCAAGTCTTTGAAAGGAAAAATGAAATTAGAAAATGGTAAACCTTCTTATTCCAATACCATTTTTCATTTTCTTTTCTATTTTTTTACTTTCCCTTTCCCATTTTCTATGTTTTTTCCCTTTCCCATTTTCTAAGTTTTTTAATTATTTGGAAGCAAAAATGAAATTAGAAAATGGTAAACTTTCTTATTCCATTATGATTTTTCATTTTCTTTTCTATTTTTTTACTTTTCCTTTTTCGTTTTCTAAGTTTTTTTTAAAGAAAAACTGAAATTAAAAAATGGTAAATTTTCTTATTCCATTATAATTTTTCATTTTATTTTGTATTTTCTTATCTTTTATGTTCAAATATTTCCATTAATATCATTTATCATTGAATATTTCTAACTCTCTCACGGATCACTAAATTTGTTTCATCATTTCAAAATGAATGTTTTTTGTATTTTATTAATTTGGGGCCACATGATGAAATAATATTAAATCAAAATGAGATTGTACATTTCACAACTGAGTTTAACTCACTTAACTGAGTTAAACTGCTTTACAACTCACATAAATACACATCCAACTATGTTACAACTTTGTATCACTCAGTTACAATGAATTCCACTATCATTTCCCACCAACCAGCCTTTGAACTCGAAATTCCTTCATTTAACTGGTTTGCTACATCAGTTAACTGAAATCAAGTGCTTCAAGAGAATGTATTATTATTTTTTGTCTAATTATTATTAAGAGATAACAATAATCGACATGCATTCCCCGAAACAAATTCTCACATTCATTCCAAATATAGACGTCCATCAATCCATATAATTTTCTCAATCATCTATAAATAGATTACTACTAAAAATAGACTTTGATCCAAATTAAAAAAATAGACATATCACCTAAAAATAGCCTGTGGGCCCCACCTAGTGTAGGTGCTTAATTTTCACTATGATCATCATCTTGTTGAATCTCAACACTCCCTCTCAACAAGAAAAATATTATCCTTCACCTCGATCCTGTCTCTATGGTATTCGAATTTTCTCCTGGTAAGCGCCTTCGTCAGAATATCTGCATCCTGATCTTCTATAGGAATGTACTGAAGCAACATTACGGATGGAATGTTCCTACTTCGATGGTATGGAAGAAAGGAATGAATGACGATGCATTACATATGATGATTCATTCTACACACAATCTCTGATATGATGATACTGGATATCTATATGCTTAGATCTATCATGAAAATCGAGAGTTTAATGCAACTCTAATTATCACAATGAATCACTGTAGGATCTTAAATATGACCAGGATCTTCCTCATCCAGATACCCTCACATGGAGCTTGACTTGTTGCCATGTATTCTACTTTCGCTAAACTGAGTGCCACGGATCTCTGTATCCTACTGTACCAAGAAACAGTTGTAGATCTAATACTGAAAGCACCTCCTGATGTGCTCTTTCTATCCGTTGGGCTGCCTCCCCAATCTGCATCCGTGAAGCCATGCAACTTCACCTCATCCGTCTGTCTGTACCATAAGCCATACTTAGATTTGCCCCTAAGATATCTCAGGACATGCTTGCTCACCTTCCAAAAGAGCTTGGTAGGCTTAACCATTGCTTGACTAATTTGGTTCACCGCATAGCATATGTCCGATCTTGTATTAACTAAATACATGAGCGAACCCACCAACTATCGATAGATAGTAGCATCCACTACTTCTCCAGATGTAGCATCCTCTTTCCTCCAGTTTCCAGGAAGAGGAGTATCCATGGGTTTGCAGCCCTCCATGTGAATCTTACTGAGTATCTCCCTTGCATACTTTCCTTGAGACACAAATAGTTCACCTTCTCGCTGCCATATTTCCAATCCAAGGAAATAGTGAAGGAGGCCCATATCCTTCATCTTGAAATCCTTTGCAAGGTCCTCCTTACATGAGTGTATCAGCCGCTCATCACCAGTCAGTATTAAATCATCAACATAAAGAAAAATGATTAAAAGCTTACCCTCCACCACAATCTGGTATAGGTTTGCATCCGCCTTACTCTTAGTGAAGCCAAGTCCAGGGAGATTGTTTTCGATCCGAGTGTAACAAGTATGGGGTGCTTGCTTTAGCCCATACAATGCTCTTTTGAGTCTACACACATGCGACTCGCTACTGCAGATCTCAAATCCTTCAGGCTGCTCAATGTAAAATTCTTCCTTAATGATCCCATTAAGGAACACAGTCTTCACATCCATCTGATGAATGTGCCAACCCATCTGCGCTGAGAGAGCAAGGATGGTCCTTATGGGATAATAATGTGCGACAGGTGCAAAGGTTTCATCATAATCAATCCCCTCGATCTGTGAGAAATCCTGAGCCACAAATCTTTCCTTATACTTCTCAACACTCCCATCAGTAGCTTTCTTTACCTTGTAGATCCATCTTGAACCTACCACTGATTTATCAATCAGCCTTGGAATAATTTCCCAAACACTGTTTCTGACAATGGAGTCAAACTCCTCGACCATTGCACCTACCCATGTGGTCTCTTGCACTGATTCCTGAAAGGAAGATGTCTTAGTCATAATAAATTTTCTCATGAGAGCCATGTATCTAGTGAATCGATCAGAATACTATCTCTATCTGTGATATGAAGTAGGAACTCCTACATTCTCTGTCGCATCAATCTTTAGCCTCTCAGCTTCTGTGATATGCCTTTTTCCAATTCTGATGTTTGGCTGTGCGTGAGTGGACTCCTCTACTCCATGAACCTCCTCCTATGGCTGATCCACATCTAGAGACTCATATTTGGGAACAAGAAGTTCCTCCTTTGCATGCAAGTCTAGCTCCCTCTCAAGCGACAACTTCATGGCTTTCTCCTCATTGAATTTTATATCTCGTCGCACCACAGTCATTTGACTGTTTAGAAAATACACATGATAATTATGGGGTGTTTTTTTGTACCCCACAAATATCCCAACTTCAGCAGTCGGCTCTAGCTTCTTCCTGGGGTTCATGGTCACATGCATATAAACAGATGAGCCAAAAATCTTAAAGTGAGAAACATCTAGTTTCTCACAAGTAAAAGCTTATTCAGGTGTAATCATGCCAAGTACTCTATGAGGACAACAGTTTTGCACATAAATCATAGTGTTGCATGCTTCCACCCACAAGTGCATTGGTGGGCCTTGATCATGGAGCATAGCTCGTGCAGCACCCACGATTGTTTTGTTCTTCCTCTCCATGACCCCATTTTGTTGTGGGATATGGGGCGCTATGATTTCTCTTCGAATTCCTTCTTTGCTAAAGAAGTCTTTGAATTCATTCGAGATTAATTCACCACCATTACCACTCAGCAGAGCCTTCACTTGCTTCCCTGACTCTTTCTCCACCAATGCTTTAAACTCACAGAACTTTGAGAATGTTTGATCCTTCTTCTGCATGAAGAAGATCCAACATCTAAGAGAATAGTCATAAAAAAAATACCATAATACTCGTGTTTTGTTGTTAAAGAAACCAAGAATGGCCCACACACATCTATGTGAACTCTCTCTAGGATCACCAAAGCATGGTTCTCCTTTTCATGAAAGGTGGTCTTCACAAACTTACCCATAGTACATCCCTTGCACTGATCTATCTGTGCAAGTGTACCCTTGGGAAGTCTAGTAGAAATCTACTGCAAAATCTTCCGGGCGCCATGCTGAAGATGATCCAATCACCTGTGCCATAATTCGCCCTCATCCTGGCTCACCACTTCTTCTTCTTTTCCCACCATTGCAGCGCAGCCATCTACCTCCAGCTTGTAGAGATTCTTAACTCGAATCCCTATCCTCTTGGTTTGACCTATTGTTTTATGTCACATGAAAGCTTTTCCATTGCTAAAAACAATGTCATAACATTTGTCCTCCAACATCGTGACTGAGACCAAGTTTTTCTTCAGACCTAGAACATGCATAACATCTTTCGACGGAAATGGTTTACCTGACTACGTCTCAAAGGTAATGGTACCAATGCCGGTCGCATTGTATCGTCCATCGTCACCCATCTCTATATGCATTTGGAGATCTTTCTCCTCCAAGTCATTGAAAAGATCCTTATCTCCCATCATGTGGAAGTAAGCACCACTATCAAGATACCACACTGATCCCATTGCACTTGAAACCAAGCATGTGATCTAAGAGAAATCAAGTTCAAATTGTGAGGCAAGGGCCTCGCCAGCTGCAACTCCAACAACTTTCTTGTTCTTCTTTTTCTGTGGGCAGTGAGTGGCTAGATGCCCATGTTCGTGATAGTGAAAACACTTCACCTTGGACAAATCCAACTTCTTGCCTTTAGCTTCAAATTTTGGGTGGAATTTCTTTCCCTTCCCTTTCCTTGCTTGGGAATCCAAAGCACAATCCTCTTCATCATCATGCTTTGATGAAGAGCCATCTTTGGTGTTCCGCCTGAACTCCCCCTGCACTAGATCAGACCACAGTCATTCCCAATCTAACAGTTTTTCCCGTCCGTTGATAGAATCTTGATAACTGTGCCAACTCTTAAGAAGTCCCAAGAGAGCCAAAATCACCAAATCATCATCAACAACCATGATTCCCACACTCCCCAGTTCATCCTGACATTGGACAAACTTTGTGAGATACTTAGGAATATTGTTGCCCTTCTCCATCTTGATCTTTCTGAGTTTATCCTTCAGTGCCAATTTCCTATGGTCGTTGCTTCTTTAGAACATATCCATCAAAGCCTTCCACATCGCAAATGGAGTGGCTTTCCCATGAAGGCTTGAGACAATATGGTCTCTCACACCTTCCAACAGAATCCTTATCATCTTCGCTACTTTCTTTTGCCATGCATCAAGTAATGCAACATCCGTCGAAGTGGGCTTAGGAACATCACTGTTGATGAATTCCTTCAAGCCATTATCTTCAAGCACTGCCTCCATCCTATCCTTCCATGCAATGGAGTTTGATCTACCCTCATGTGCATACTCTAACCACAAACCATTGAAATCCATTTCGATGTTTACTCAACTTTCGCACCAAGAAATTCTTGCAGCAAATTCAAATTGTTTCCACCAACAAACTCAACTACTACTTGAATATTGCAATCTTCTTAGATCCAATACCATGTTGATATTTTAATACAATTATGTATTACCGGATTCTCCTAATCTAACAATTATATGCCACTGTTAAATACATAATCCTTCTACCAAAATCTTTGTGAAAATTTAATCGCCAATTGCAAACACATGAAGAAAAATCAATCACACATAACATAGATGTTTTTACCGGGAAAGCATAAAGCTAAAAACCCCACTATCATATATTATTTATATATCATGGATCATGAAATAATATCATACAAAACTCTAATCCAAGAGCTCTCAGTACAATATACAATCATCTCACACTGTCAAACAAAAATTGGCATAAACATGCACCAATTTACTGCCTCCTGACATCCTGCCTCCACTCCACAATCCTTGCTGATCACAGTCCTTGAATGAATTTGATCCTACCTTTCCTTGAATGCGTAATACTCATTTTCATATCCAATGTGTGTTTGGTTGCACTTGTGCACCCACTATAGTCATAATTTATAGTCAAACCATCACTTTCACCTATCTCTCAACTGGGTCTCCATTGGATCTGACATGCATGTAGTTAAAAATAGTAAATATTCAGTTGAATGTGATATCACTCCATGTGAATTAATTTAATATTTAATTCACTGATCTCTCACTAGTGTATCTTTAGTTACAACTAGCACAACTGAGTTTAACTCACTTAACTGAGTTAAACTACTTTACAACTCACATAACTACACATCCAACTCTGTTACAACTTTGTATCACTCAGTTACAACGAAGTCCACTAGCATGTCCCACCAACCAACCTTTGAACTCAAAATTTCTTCAGTTAATGGGTTTTCCACATCATTTAATTGAAATCAAGTGCTTCAAGAGAATACATTATTATTTTAAGTGTGAGGGGTTTCTGCAGTGCATTATATTAGATATCATTTTGGGATTCAAATGCGTTAATTTAGTCATTCATCTATGATCATTTCCATGAGAGGTAGTCGTAACTGACTAATTTCTCATGACTTTTGAATAGTCCATTAGCACTCATTGCATCGGTCACAGGGGTGAAGAAGTGGGATTGAAACTAGTGAAATGAATCACATAACATCATCTGGTAACACCAGGACTTCCCAAGAGGTTACTCATCCCAAAAATCCTCTTGCTCAAGCGCGCTTAACTATGGAGTTTTTCCAACAATCAAGCCCACTTAACTTGCTACCCGATTTGTAAAACCTTAGCAATTATTGTGCCTCATGAACCATTCAAGTAGAGCTCCCTTTACTCTTTAAATTTAAGTATGATGGGTTTCCGTTGTGCATTATATTAGATATCAATTTAAGTCATTCATCTATGACCATTTCCATGAGAGATAGTCGTAACTCACTAATTTCTCATGATTTTTGAATAGTCCACATAGCACTCATTGCATCGAGTAATGCTCATAGGGGTAAGAAGTGGGATTGAAACTAGTGTTTCTCTATTTTAAGTGTTTTTCTATTTTCAATTTATTATTAAAATTTAGTTAGTGAAATTTGTTTAAATTTGACATTTTAAACAATAATATTAAAATAATACTATTCGAATTAAATTTTATATATTTTATGTAATAATTCTTTTTTCATTGATTTCAAATAATTCTCACTCCATTTTAAAAAGAAAAACTATTAATTTTCTTTTTTAGTATTTTGAATGACATTGGTTGGTTCAAACATGTCCAAAAAATTTATTTTTTATGTGATTTTCACCAAAAATATTTATACATAGTTTTAAATAAATAAAAATGAGTAAAACTTCACAACTTCATAATAAGTTTCAATTTTTTATTTTATTAAATTATAGTAAAATTGCAAAACTCCCTAAACTCATTTTATTTTTCCCATTGAAAAAATACATATATTACTATTTAAATACATCTTTATAAAGAAAATTGTAAATAGCTATGATTTTCTAATAAAGCAAACATAAGTAGACCAGCATAAAATACATACAAGTTTCTAATTAATATAATAATTCGATATAGTCCATAACTATGACTTTTTAGTAAACCAAACATAAATAAATAAAAACTAAACATAAATAGATAAGCATAAAATAGATGCAAAGTTCCAATTAATATAATAACTTCATTTCTAAAACTGTTATTGATATTCACTCAAAGAATATTAATAACATTTTCAATGACTAAATATCATATAGACTAAAGCAATGCTTTCTTTGATTATGTGTGCGTCAACTTTATAATAATTTTATGTAAATATGTGATATCTCCACCTCTTCAAAAAAATTTCCCAAACTTCATTATCTTTCATGTCAGACAGTTTCATAGTTAAAACAGTACCACTAATTGAGGTGACAAACCTTTTGGGCATAACGTGTTAAGAGTTTATAGCTTATGATTGAAAAAATTCCCAACTATGGCAACCAATATTTCGGCTGCTATCTCAGATTTTGGTCTTAATCTCAGATTTTATTTTTCATACTCATAAATGAAATATTCAAATGAATTTAAACCATGAAACAAATATTTGTAAAAGATAGTCATTCGTTTTTGGCTTTCATTTCCCAAAAAAAAGCCATCGTTGAATGTATTTCTATACCCAGTCCTCATACATGGTATTATATTTACAGTCTGATAAGTTAAGATTCATCAAGATTCATTAGATTCATTAGGCTGCATCTCCAACTTACTAGAAAAATATAGATTATCCCGAAACGAAATGTGAAATGTTTATAAATTGCAGTAACAAAATCCTGCATTTCTTATTGAATTCAAAAGGGTTATACAGACTTCAATGTGTATGACCAACATTCGCATTTACTTATGTCCTGTGAAAATGCTCACAGATTGCACTGAAATTTAAGATGTTTGAAATTGCAGCAACAAATGTAATAAAATTCTGAATTTCTGAATAAATTCAGGAGGACTATACAGAGTTAAATGTGCACCAGGAATATCCACATTTAGGTGGAGTCTATGAAAATGCTTGCGACTTTGATGGGATCGTCATCGGCTTTGAATGTGGGAACGAATTTCACAGTAACAATCTCAGGTCGATGGCTTAACATGCCATTCATTCCCAATCTCAAACAACACCTCCTCGCCCTTTTGTGCTCAAAATCTTGTTTACTGTTGTGGCGCCTCTGCTGCTTTGGGGGAGGAGGCATGTGACTGAATGTGCCCGCGTATAATTCTTCTTCTTCTTCATTATCCTTTTGTTCTAATTTGATATACACGTGGAAGCACAAGGGCTTTTCATTTGTTACCTCTATTCCTTCTAATACCAACTGCTCCTCCTTATCTTTCATCCGCTTCAATGCCGCCGGTCTTCTTACGCGAGCTGTAACGACTTCTTTTTTATTAATTGGAGGAAGAAGTTGTTGAGGAGGAGGGACTGCAGCTACGCCAGAAAGCTCATCTGGGCTCTTGCTGTTTAGAGGCTTTAATGATTCCGGAGATCTGAGCCAGCACAAGACGTCATTAATTTCGGGGCTGCCGTGTGGCGAATTCTTGAATTTTTCGGCTTCGTGCACAGCGTTAGCGAGCTTGTGGTAATTGGTGAAATCAGGAGGAGGAGGCATAGCTTCCATGATTTGTTGGGGTTTGAGGGGCAATGATGTGGATGCGAGGAGCAGTTGGCGACGGTACATAGATACTTGCGGCATTTGTTTTTCAGAAGTAGAGTGACAACGGATAGAGCCTATACTATTCCTTTTCCATGACTTCCTCCTACTCTTCTTGTTGCTGCCTCTGAAATTGGGATTGGTGGAGGTTGGTAACACTGGAGTCTCATTTTTTGTGTTTGGAGGCCAAGCGATGAGGCCTGCTGATTTTGTAGAGGCCTTTAAAGAAGGAATCATGGTGGGGATGGCGATGATAGAGTAATTGAGTTGGGCCAAAGCCTTCTGATTATAAGAAAATAATGGAGGAGTGCAGAGGGAGGAAGGCGTAAGTTGGGGGAGCCAAAAGTTTCTGATTATAAGAAAGGGAGGAGGGCAGCGGTAGTGGTAATGAGCGACACCCGAAGCTTTGTTATAAGAAAGGGAGATGGAGAGGCGTAGGCTTCACGGTGACGCAGGAGAGGCATGTTTGTCGTCTCTCGGTGGTGTGGTGTATTAGACGGCTGTAAACAATGTGACCATTTCTGTTCCTCCCTCCAGCTAATAAACGCACGTTTTAAATATAAATTGGTGAATTGCACTGCATTTGCCGAAGTCCAGCTGTTCGCACGGTGCCGGTGGTATTGGGGAGAATAAATTTCCAAAGTGTGAGTCGCTTAGACTACGAGCCAGCAAGGTGGTGAACGTAGAAAGAGATATTCCCTTCATACAGCGTTTGTGTGGAGAATTCAAAGGTGGTCGTAGCGGTTCTCTTTCAAAAGTTGTCGTATCATATGCTGGATATTTGTTTGCGTATCCAATAAGGAAGTGGCCATTCGTATCGACCAGAACCGCTCATGAATTCATGGACAAAATTTAATTAAGAAGAGGTGTATTCAGAGTGTTGCACCTCTAACGTTTGTTGACATTTCCAGGATTTTCAACGTTTTACATCCAGCGAAGGCCCACGTAAACTTGGGTTCACTTTTTCTTTATGGTGGGGATATTTATTCATAGGTGGAGCATGTGAGGTTGGGATATTTATTCATAGATGGACCTTTTGATGACGTAATTAGAGATATCATTTTTTCAGCGGTAAAATTTCTCGTAACCTAAATGTTATTCGGAAGTGAGGATATTTGGTGGAAACAAATACTTTTCAGTCTATTGGCCCATAAATGCATTTGTGAAATAGATGCCCACCGTTGGATGGTGTACTTGCTTTAATCCAACTGTGGGCAATTACTTTTCAGGTGCATTTATGAGCCAATACACTGAAAAGTATTTGTTTCCATATTTGGTTATCAGTGATTATTGGTTTTTATGGAGAAATTAAAGAACTTCATTTTCATTTATAATATGCTATTGTGAATTTTAGGTTATTAAACTTTTTTAATGTTATTAATTAAAATTGGTTTAAAGTTTATTTAAAATTTAAAAAAAAAACTTTTAATAATGTTACCATTAAGTTTAGAACATATAAATAACATTTAATTTCAAGTTTCTTATATAAATTTAAATACTATTCAATATAACATTTAATTTTTTATTTAAAAAACTTAACAATATAAATTATCAATGTTTCACTTAATAATTAATAAATTATTTTAATTTCAATTTTATAATATAAATTGAAATATTATTTTAATATACCATTTAATTTTTTATTTAAAAAACTTAGCAATATAAATTATCAAATTATCATTGTTTTAATTAAAAATTAATAAAGTGTGTGTGGAACATGGAAAAGTGGCTTTCTTAGGAGAAACTCTTCAACCATCTAAATCTCGCACCTCCAATCAACCCAACCATTCCCGACACTATTTATATATCCACATCATCTTGATAGTTCCTATTAACTTATGGTTTTTATATTTTTCCAAAGTTGAAGTAGAGTCTATAAAGTTGTCCCTAGTTCTATTACCTATAGATAAATTGAGAAGATAAGGAGTTATATTGCTCCAAGGATCTGTCCCTTATATCTATTAAACAATCTATGGAAAAGTGTACATGAATTATAAAATGGACTTTTCCTTAGATCTATTAAACAATGCATGGAAAAGTGTACATAAATTATAAAAAACTTAAAGTAAATACTTACTATTCATCTCAACAAGTAAGATAGAAGATGTATACCTAAAACCCTCATAGATTGATGAACTTTGCAGGCCCTACGAATGACTTTGGAGACTCTGCTTCAACTGGAAGATCGCATTCCTAGCTTCATGATCCAATGCCCTACACAAAAACATAACCAAATAAGATGATTTTTTTCCTCCACGGAATGTAGGTCAACATGCACTAGCAATAATCAAAACCACACACATATAAAAATATATGAAATGTGTGGGAGAGAAGTCCCAAATTCTTCCATGAATCAAAACAGTTGAAATACATTATACCTTTGTGTATAAACACACACCTTCTTGATCCTTGGCATGAGCCTTCCTTCAATTTATTATAAGATTCAGCTCACCTCACACACAAAGGATGTTTCGGTGGAAATCCACCAACATATCTGAGCTATCTTCTCTATGATTTTGTTTTCCTCTTCATAGGGTCTCTATATATAGGCTTTTCTGAACTCACGAGGATGTATCTAAACACCTAGGGCCATGAAAAGTTAGGTTTGATGGAATGTGAATTGGGTGGATACATCTGATGGATAGAATTAATATCATATGGACCAGTAATTACAAGTCATGCACAATTTTTTTGCTTAATTATGATATTTTCCTAACTCACTAAGTAGCTTCTTCTTAATTATGTGTATTTTTCTCAATTATGAAATGATTTCCTATTTCCTAGTCATGAGAAATTACTCAATTATGTAACATCATCCATATAACATCTAATAACTTCCTTTTAAGACCCATACAACTAAAAACAAGGGTGAAAGGGGATGCATTCTAGCCAACAACTGAGGTATGTTGAAGTAGGGTCTCTCTCACTATAATGGAGTGGAAAATAGGCTTATAATAGATTCCCCCTAATGCATGATGCCATAAGAGAAACTAATGGATTAAATGCATTAAGAAAGCATTTATGCAACTGTGAGGAAGGAGTTGATACTAAGGAATCATATTAGAGCCACATTGATAACCAATTATCAATTATAAGATGATCATTCCCGAGGTGAGCATAACTATGATCAACATAAGGAGAAATTATACATGGCTGCCAACCATACACTGTAGGTTCATGACATGAAATGCTAGTACATGGCCATGAGACATACACATTGGATCCATGTGACAAACTAAAAGATCATAGCCACCAAAAACTACAATCTAGATCTATGTCACTATATACATCAATAACACTATGGAAAAATAAAAGAGAAATTCCTCACAATAACCCTCAAAGTGTACATAAAATGATACATAACTCCAACATAGGTTGGGATTCGTGCCATATAACTCTGAGATGTTCATATCCTAAGGTATTCTACTCAACCCTGATAGTATGAATCTACAACATGTGAATGAATAAGCTAATTTTCAGCATGGTATATTATTGATGAATGAGGTATACTATTAAGAGATGCAAGGCGATCCAAAAATAGAAGAAAAGAGATATCAATGCCTTAGAAATAATCCACTTCGAGGGGGAAACCTCCAATACATTACATAAATGAACAATTATTGGATGATACAATTTACAAAACCTCCTTTCTATATATATGAGTCCATGGGGCCATAATGTAATCCTAGTGGGGCCACAATGTAATCCTAGCCGACCAAACAATAATAATTTAAAGGCACAATAATAACAATATGAGGATTACAAGGGTACAGTAATAACAATAAGGGGGTTACACTAACAACAATAAGGGACTATACTAGTAATATAAGGACCTAACATGCCCCTCTCCTTCAAAAAAGTGTTGTCCTCAATGCTTGAGTAGCTCTGGGTGCTTCTGTATAAAATTCTCATCCTCCCATGTAGAATCTTCAGTGGGTAAGTTCTTCCACTTGATGAGATACTCTGAAATTGATCGATTCCGGAGCTGTCGAGTTCTTGTTTCCATGACCACTTCAGGTTCCAATATTATTTTTCCTTCCTCATCAAGTTCTGGAAATATTGTTTGAACTGGAAGATTTTCACCTATAACCTTCTTTAAACATGAAACATGGAAAACTGGATGTACTCGCGAAGAAGCAGGAAGCTCCAATTTGTATGCCATAGAACCAATCTTTTGCAACACCTTGTAAGGACCATAGTACTTTGGTGATAATTTCTTATCCTTCTTAGCTTGCTTGAGGGACATTTGTTTGTATGGTTGTAGCCGTAAAAATACCCAATCTCCTACATCAAAACTTCTCTCGCTGCGATGTTGATCTGCCTGTTGTTTCATTCGATTTTGTGCCAAATTCAGGTTATCCTTTAAGGGTTGGAGAACTTCTTGTTGATGCTCGATGTGATCTTCCACTGCTTGAACCTTCGAATTTTCCCTTAAATATGATGTGATGGATGGTGGATGATATCCATAAAGTGCCATAAATGGGGCCATTTTTGTTGCAGTATGGAAGGAAGTGTTATACCACCATTCAGCGAGAGGTAACCACTTGACCCATTGTGTTTGTTTATCAGATACAAAACAACGAAGATATACTTCCAAACATTTATTTACTATCTCAGTTTGACCATCAGATTGAGGATGATAAGATGAGCTATGAGCTAATTGAGTACCCAAACAAGAAAATAACTCCATCCAAAATTTTCCAGTAAAAATGGGATCTCTGTCGCTCACAATAACCCTTGGGCTTCCATGTAGCTTTTGAATTCTGTCCATAAATGTAGTAGCAACTGTATTTGCTTTAAATGGATGAGATAATGCACAAAAGTGTGCATACTTGGTAAGTCTATCAACTACCACCATGATGACACTCTTTCCTTCGGACTTAGGTAAACCTGTGATAAAATCCATTGAAATATCCTCCCAACGTTAACTTGGAATGGATAAAGGTTGTAGAAGTCTCGGGGTCTTAATTGTCTCAACATTATTCTGCTGGTAAACCAAACATTCCGCCACAAACTTTTGAATATCAGATTTAAGGCCATCCCAAAAAAAATCTTTCTTCACCCTGTGATAATTTTTAAAAAATCCTAAGTGTCCTCCTAAAGGAGAAGTGTGCAATTCCAAAAGAATCTTTTGTTTTAGTTGGGAATTCTTACAAAGATATAAGTGATCTTTGTACCATAAGGAATCATTTTTCCAACTAAATGTATCAGATGTACTAGGATCTTGCTGCAACTTTTGAATGAGTGTCCATACATTTTTTTCCTTCTTCCATTCATCTCTTGCTTCGGTTATCCAATCTGGTTGGATAATAGAAATGGCACAAAGCAATGCTTCCACCTCTTCATTCTTTCTTGAGAGTGCATCTGCAACAACATTAAGCTTTCCTTTTTTGTAGAATATTTCAAAGTCATAACCCAACATCTTTGTGACCCATTTTTGCTGCTCTTCTGAAGATAGTCTTTGTTCCAAAAAGTGTTTAAGACTATCATGATCAGTTTTTACCTTGAAGTGTCTTCCCATTAGGTAAGCTCGCCATTTCTTTAGTGCATGCAGTATTGCTAACATTTCCTTCTCATAAATAGGTTTCTGTAAATACTTTCCTTTGATTGGACGACTTTCAAAAGCAATGGGTCTTCCTTCCTGCATTAAAACTGCACCAATTCCATTTCCTGAGGCATCACATTCGACAATAAAGGTTTTTGTGAAGTCTGGTGTAGCTAAGACCGGTGCTAGGCACATTGCCTCTTTAAGACGTTCAAAGGCCTTAGTTGCTTCAGGAGTCCATGAAAATGCATCTTTCTTCAATAATGTTCTTAGAGGTGCTGCTATTCTCTCATAATTCTTAACAAACTTGCGATAATACCCTGTTAACCCGAGAAATCCTCACAACTGCTTTATGGTTGTGGGGACTTTCCATTCCTTAATGGCTTTAATTTTGTTAGGGTCTACTTTAACACCCTCGTGAGATACAATATGACCGAGATATTCCACCTCTTGTACTCCAAAGAAACATTTGGATTTTTTGCATATAATTGTTTCTCCTGCAATAGTTTGAGCACCCTGTCAACATGTTCAACATGATCCTTCCAAGACCCGCTATAGATTAGTATATCATCAAAAAATACTAGCACAAATTTTCTAAGGAAGGGTTTGAAAATGGAATTCATCAACCCTTGAAATGTAGAAGGTGCATTGGTAAGGCCAAAAGGCATGACCAAAAATTCATAATGACCCTCATGAGTTCGAAATGTTGTTTCCGGAATATCTTCAGTCTTCATTCTAATTTGATGATATCCTGAACGAAGATCCAACTTGGTAAAATAAATTGCTCCATGTAATTCATCCAATAATTTATCAATCATAGGAATGGGAAATTTATCTTTAATGGTGAGCTTATTGAGCTCCCTATAATCCGGACACATTCACCATGATCCATCCTTCTTGTGTACCAATACTACAGGAGCAGAGAAAGAACTTTGACTAGGTTGAATTATACCCGCCTCTAACATTTCCGCAATCATACGTTCAATTTCGCTCTTTTGGAAGTAAGGATATCTATAAGGCCTGATGTTTGGAGGAACACTTCCTGGAATCAAATGAATAGCATGATCATGATCACGAATAGGTGGGAGTCCTTTGGAAGTTTCAAACACCTTGGAATGATTGTCCAAGACTTGTTGGAGATCTGCAGAAATAGATGATTTTGATGTTGGAACTTCTAGTGAGCATAATTGTGCAATTACGCCTCGTTGTTCTTTCTTTAGAAGCTTTTTCGTGACATTAGAGCTTATTTTCCTTCCTGGCTTCCCCGCAATACCCCGTAATTCGACTTCCTTTCCTTCTGAAAAAAATTTCAAGAAAAGTTCTTGAAAATTAAAAGCTATCGTCCCCAAAGATTGTAACCATTGTACTCCTAGTACAACATCAGCACTTCCCATAGGAATGGAAAGCATTGGACTAGTCAATACATATTCCCCCATGGTTAGCTTGATATTATGGCATTTTCCAGAGCAATTTATAGTTCCTCCATTTGCAACCACCACTTGACATTCTGGTGCTGGGTATAGGAAACAATTTAATTCCTTGGCTACCTTACAATGAATAAAATTATGGGTGCTACCTGAATCAATCAACACTATTACCTTTCTCTTCTTGATTTGTCCTTTTATCTTGAGAGTTTGAGGAGTGGTAATTCCTGCCAGTGCATTACACGATATGGTTGAATTCATTTCTTCCCCTTCTACGGCTGGTTCCTGGTGTATATCCTCTTCTTGTTCATTTTCTTCTTCCTCTTCACAATCTATGTAAAATAATTTCTTCTAAATTTCCTTTTGCTCTTTTTTCTTCCTAATTTTTGTGGTGCCAACCTTGTAGGTTGTGGAAATCTAGGAGTAGCAACACTTCCCTCTTTATAGAAGTGAGTGGTAGGCTTCCTTGTCGCCATAATTTTACATTCAATTTTTCTTGCCAACCTGAATGCCTTCTCCAATGAATCAGGTTCCAAAATGCTAACTTCATGTTGGATGTTATCCTTTAAAGTGCCTATGAAGAGATCAATCCTGTGTTCCTCTGGAATATCAGTTACCCTTATATTCAATTTTTGGAAGTCCTCAATGTGCTGCCCCACTAAACCCTTTTGTTTGAGATTTATCAATTGGGTAAAGAAGGTGTTGCTCTTTGTATCCTCACAATGTGCTATCATTTCCTCCGTAAAAATTGACCAAGTGACAATTTTTTTACGGGAGCAAAGCCATTGATACCATACAAATGTATTTTGTTCTAAATGTAAAGTTGCAATGCGTACTTTTTGTGTGTTTTGCACGTTATGGAGATCAAAATATTGCTCCATCTGTAGTATCCATGTTACAGGATCCTTTCCATCAAACTTCCTCATATCCATCTTTGGAATATGGTGGTTCTTCCCGCCAACATTAGAGTTTATGAAATCACAATTAACATTTATTTTGTTCTCACCATGAGGTTCTTCTACTATCTTTTCACCATTAGGAAACCTTTCTTGTATAAACTTTGTCAAACCTTCCATGTCTGCTTTTAGAAAATTCTTCATGTTTTCCATTTTCTCATCGATCTTAGCTTCCATGTCATCAATCTTAGCTTCCATGCCCACTTCCATGCCGTCCATCTTAGCTTCCACGCCATCCATCTTAGCTTCCACGCCTTTCTTCAAAACTTCCATTTCATTTTTTGTTGCTCTTTGCGAGAGTGAAATTTGTTGCACTTGCTCTTGTAATTTTGATAGATCATGTTGCAATTCTTCATATTCATGAGTCATAGTAGAGCCTTCTGAAGGCTTAATGGGTGTTGAATTATTTTTATGAGGCATATTTTAGAACCCAATACTGATATCTATTCTACAATATGCCCTTGGAATCAATTCAAATTGATTCTTCAAACAAGACTTATGCAATTCGGAAAAAAAATAAACACCTTTTTCTTGCTTTTGAGGAGCTCGATATTGAAATTGGATTATCTTCATGATTGTAGCACTGAATATCTGAATTTGCACCGGCTAATCCTATGAATTCTCTTTTCGAATGCCATGTCCACTGATTTGGATTTACCAAGACAAAGTTGTGTCCAATCTCCAACAATGACTCACTGTGACTAGTTCGCAGCCAATCCTGTATGACTTGCCATGTGTCATTGTTTCGTCCTTCGGCCCTGAAATTGATAGCCAAGAAACTAAATTTTTTTTCTTGCGACGAATTTTTACAGAACTCTAATTCGATGCTCAGAGAGAGAGTTATGAATCGTTTCCCACGATCACCTCTTTGAGATGAAATTCGGGAGCCTAAAAAAGCACTACCTTCCACAGATCATATCTCCGACAATATTGTGAACCAAGCTCTGAAATTTTTGGACGCGTTTCCTCAGGATTTTAGCTTCACACCCTAAAAATTTCAGATTCTTAACTTTCGTAGAAACAAAGTTATAGCAAAAATGCCACGATGACCTATTTAGAGCAGCGAAACCCTAGAATCCAAAGCTTTGATACCAAATGTTGTGTAACCAGCTCCAAAAATAGAAGAAAAGAGATATAAATGCCTTAGAAATAAGCCACTTCGAGGGGGAAACCTCCAGTACATTACATAAATGAAAAATTCTTGGATGATACAATTTACAAAACCTTCTTTCTATATGTATGAGTCCATGGGGCCATAATGTAATCCTAGTGGGGCCACAATGTAATCCTAGCTGACCTAACAATAATAATTTAAGGGCACAATAATAAAAATATGGGGGTTACAAGGGTAGAATAACAACAATAAGGGGGTTACACTAACCAGAATAAGGGACTATACTAGTAATATAGGGACCTAACAAACACTATGGAAAAATAAAAGAGAAATTCCTCATAATAACCCTCAAAGTACATAAAATGATACATAACTCCAACATAGGTTGGGAGTCGTGCCATATAACTCTGAGATGTTCATATCCTAAGGTATTCTACTCAACCCTGACAGTATGAATCTACAACATGTGAATGGATAAGCTAATTTTCAGCATGGTATATTATTGATGAATGAGGTATACTATTAACAGATGCAAGGCGATCCACCAATGATAAAAATGGACCCCTAGATATCTAGAACAACATAGAAAGTATGAGTAAATGTGCTAACATAGAGCACTTGTGGATTCAACTGATTAGGAGCTAATGAGGTAAAATCATTGTCGATTGTGAGGAAGCTTGCCACTGAGGACACCAAGATCCAAGGTACTGCAACTAGTTGGCTCTTGAATGAGAGGAAACCCCTCAACAACGTTATATTTCTACAATAGTTTAAGGCCATCAAAGAAAATTTTAGGAGCTAATATTCGCAAAAGGGATAATTTTTCATGATTTTTTAGAAAATAAAAGACTCCAATTTCCATTTTCTATAAAAATGATTTTCCCATATTTTACAAGATAAACTATTTTTACTTAAAAAACTCGAAAAATTTGTGGAGACTATATAACATAATTGGAAATTTAAATACTTTTATAAAAATATCACCAAAAATTTTACAAAATGCATATTAAGGACTAGTAAGATTCTCTAAGGTTTCCAAAATTTAAGATAAATTTACATCCTTCAATTTTCCCATAAATGTCATTAAAATGTAGATGACCAAACCTAAAGTCCCATAACCAAAAATCATCCAAGAAAGTTTCCTTTTGATAAAATGAGTAATCATGTCTCCTATACTTCATGGAAAGAGGATACATCTTATTATTCATCATATTTACTCTTGTAATCAACATCTTACTAACAATTTTATCATATATAACATAATCATCTCCTTTAATGACTCAATTATAACCTTTTTATATTAAATTGGCCAACACAAAAGATAATATGTTTCGAGCCTCTTGTACAGTAGACATTTGGTATGTTCCATTTTTTACCCTATTTGATGAGGATGTTAACCATGCCTTTTTCCATAACTTTTTGAATATTATCTTATGCAATTTTAACTTATCTCCTTACTGAATCATCCATATATACAATTATTATTATGTTTCTTGTCATATGATTTATATATTCACTATATATAAGCAAAATATCATTACATATCTCTTGAGAAGCATTACATGTAAGGAATAAGTATTTTTTTCACTTATCAAAAGAATAATTTGTGCCTTGTTTGCTATGGTTAACTTTCTTCTTTCAACATCCATTAGCACAATGGGCTAATTTATAATAATAAAATCACTTAAATTTTTTTTCTTCATACCTTTGATTTGATTATGAACTTATATTAATACTCCACCTAGAACTATAAGGGTTTTAATCTAATCTCCTTTCTTGTTCTGAATCATATCTTTGATAATTTCTTTTGTTGTTAGATTTCCTCTACCTCTTGATATTCATCCTCATCTACCTCATGAGATACAAACCTATGGCTTGAATGTTATTTCCAAAGATTCATCATGTGTATGTATTCAAGGTTCATGTGTCCATAATAATGATCCCAAAGTTTCATTTACTTATAATTATGACAAATATTTATACTCTTCAATGGTTCTGACCACTACATAAAACTTCTTAGATAAGGTTTTGAGAATTTTATCTAACACTTTTTTATATGAAAGCTAGACTTCACCATTCATCCGTAAATGATTGAAATTTTTTATTACTTAGGTCATGTATTGGTCCACAGATTATGACTCTTTCATCTTGAAATTCTCATAATGCATCCTCAGCGTCTACAAAATAATTATTTTCACCTTCATAATTCCCTAAAATATAGTCTCTAATATATCCCACACTATCTTGAAGAACTTTGCTGCTAAGATATTGGGAAATATAATCTTGTCCATGTTGTTTTGGATGGCAACAAGTTCTTTTGCGTCCTTTTATTTTTTGAATATGAGTTGATCCTTTTGTGCATTCATAAAAATTTTGTCACACTGACTCATCATCTATCTCTTCATAGGCATGTATAAATTATACAAGATGCATGTATATCTTGGATTCACCCGATCTAACAATGTACTAAAGTTAAATACTGAATCGCTTCTACAAATATTTTGCGGAATTAAAAACACAATCGCTAATCACATGAAGCAAGGAAGAATCAAATAAAACACAACACAGATAATTTCCTTAGGAAAGCTTGTTGCTCAAAACTCCACTATATTCTATTGTATATTCAGCATGGATCATGAAACAATTACATACAAACATGTTCTCACAAGAGCCCTCCAATACTCAGCTAACTGTCTCACACTGTCATATGCAAAACTGACCAACACATAGCCAATTCTCATCCTCCAGACAACAAGCCTTTCTTGCACAATCCCTGATGAATACAATCCCTAAAATATAAATTCGCAAGTATCATGGGCACTCCAATGGATGTTTGGTTGCATGTTTGCAAGCCAATAATCCTACAACTGATATTCAACTTCCCTTTCATCAAGAACTCAAATCGGTCTCCACTGGATCCTACATGCGTGCAACTAATAATAGTAAATATTCAGTTGCATGTGAGATCACTGATTGTGAATTAATTAATATTTAATTAACTTGATCTCTCACTAGTGTATCTTTAGTTACAACTAGCACAACTGAGTTTAACTCACTTAACTGAGTTAAACTGATTACAACATGCATTAACTAATGCACAACTACACTTCGAACTCTGTTACAACTAGAATTACTCTGCATGCCTCACCAACTACCTCTAACTCGAAATCCACTAGCTAACTAAGTTTATCACTCTCGGTTAACTATTACAAGTCATCATTGAGAATATATTACAATTTATTTTCCATGTTAATTAAGGGATAAACAAAATAGACATGCACCCAAAAATAACACTGTGGGCCCCACCCTAGTCTGGGTGCTTAATGCAACCAGGCGTGGGTGCTAAAATTTTCTTGTTGAATCTCAATACTCCCTCTCAACAAGAAAGGGATTATCCTTCACCCTGATCTTGTCTCTATGGCTTTCAAATTTTCTCCTGGTGATCTCCTTCATTAGAATATTTGCATCATGATCTTCTGTGGGAATATACTAAAGCAACATTATCCTTCTCTGCAAACAATATCTGAGATGATGATACCGGATATCTATATGCTTGGACCTATCATGAAACACATGATTAATCGAGAGTTTAATTCAACTTTGGCTATCAAAATGAATCATTGTCTGATCCATCTGAGAACCAAACAAACCAACCTAGGTCTTTCTCATCCAGATAGCCTCACATGCAGCTTGAATTTCTTCCATGTATTCCGCTTCCACTGAACTGCGTGCCACATATCATTATTTTCTGTTATACCAGGAAACTGTTGTCCATCCTATGCTAAAGATCCCTCCTGATGTGCTCTTTCTGTCTGATGGATTGGCCACCCAATCTGCATCAGTGAAGCCTTGAAGCTTCACTCCCTCTATTTGTATGTACCATAGACCATACTCTGATGTGCCCTTCAGGTATCTTAGGAAATGCTTCTCCACCTTCCAAAAGAGCTTGGTAGGCTTAACCATAGCTTGACTCAGTTGGTTAACTGTGTATAAAATGTTTGGTCTCGTGTTCACCAAATACATTAGTGAACCCACTAACTGCTTGTAGAGAATAGCATCCATGGATTTCTCACCCAATTTTCATCGGTGAAGCTTCGAAGCTTCACTCCCTCTATCCATCTATACCATAGACCATACTCTGATGTGCCCTTCAGGTATTTCAGGACATGCTTCCCCACCTTCCAAAAGAGCTTGGTAGGCTTAACCATAGCTCGACTCAGCAGGTTAACTGCATGGCAAATGTCCAGTCTCGTGTTCACCAAATAAATTAGTGAACCCACTAAATGCATGTAGACAATAGCATCCTCTTTCCTCCAATTTCCTAGAAGAGGAGTATCCATGGATTTTCATCTCTCCATATTAAACTTACCCAGTATCTCCTTTGCATACTTTCCTTGAGACACAAAAATTTCACCATCCTGCTACCATATTTCCAATCGAAGGAAATAATGAAGGAGTCTCGTGTCCTTCATTTCGAACTCCCTTGAAAGATCCTCCTTGCATGAGTGTATCAACTACTCATCATTAATCAAAATCAGATCATCAACATAAAGAACAATGATCAATAGCTTACCCTCAACCACAATCTGGTACAGGTTTTCATTTGCTTCACTTTTGGTGAAGCCTAGCCCGGTGAAATAACTGTCTATCTGAGTGTACCAAGCATGGGGTGCTTGCTTCAACCCATACCATTCTCTTTTGAGTCGGCACACATGTGACTCACTGTTGAAGATCTCGAAACCTTCAAGGTTATCTATGTACACCTCTTCCTCAAAGATCTCATTAAGAAACACAATTTTTACATCCATTTGATGAATGCGTCAACCCATCTATGTTGAGAGTGAAATGATGGATCTTAAGGAAGAGTACCTTGTAACAGGTGAAAAATTCTCATCATAATCTATCCACTCAATCTGTAAAAAACCCCGGGCCATAAATATAGCCTTGTATTTCTCCAAAATCCCATCAACAGCTTGGTTTACCTTGTAGATCCATCTTGATCCAATCATTGATTTGTCGACTAGTCTTGGGACTATCTCCCATGCACTGTTCTTGATAATGCAGTCATACTCCTCCACTATTCCATCAGCCCAAGTTGGTTTCTGCACTGCTTCTTGAAAGGAAGATGGTTCAGTCACAATACATTTTCTCATAAGAGCCATGTATCCAGTAAATCGGTTAGGAGACTGTCTCTATTTGCGCTGTGAAGTAGGGGCTCATACATTCTCTATAGCATCAAGTCTCAATGTATCAACTTCCATGGTGTGCCTTCTGCCATTTCTAATGGATGGATCTGCATGAGTATTTTCCTTCACTCCATGAACCTCCTGATGTGGTTGATCTACATCTTGAGACTCATCCTTGGGAACCAACAATTCCTCTTATGTATGCAAGTCAAACTCCTCTCAAGGGACAACGACATGGATTTCTCCTTATAAAATTTTATATCCCGTCACACAACAATCATTCTGTTGTTTGGAAAATACACACGATAATTATGGGGTGTCTCAGTGTACCCCACAAAAATCCCAACCTCATCTGTTGGTTGCAGCTTCTTCCTGGCGTCCTTGGTCACATGCACATAAACAGATGAGCCAAAAATCTTAAATTGTGAAACATCAAGTTTCTTACTAGTGAAAGCCTCTTCAGGTGTACTCATTCCAAGTACTCTATGAGGACAACAGTTTTTCACATGTACCGTTGTGCTGCATGCTTCCACCCATAGATGCATCGGTAGGCCTTGATCACGCAAAATTGCTCGTGTTGCTCCCACAATAGTTTTGTTCTTCCTCTTTGAGACCCCATTTTGCTATGGGTTATGAGGCGCTATGAGTTCTCTTCGAATTCCTTCTTTGTTGTAGAAGTTTTTTGAATTCATTAGAGATGTATTCTCCACCATTATCACTCCTAAGAGCCTTCACTTACTTCTCCAAATATTTCTCCATGAGTGCCTTAAACTCACAAAACTTAGAGAATGTTTGATCTTTCTTCTGCATGAAGAATATCCTACATTTACGAGAAAAGCCATAAAAAAATATTACATAGTACTTATGTTTTGTTGTTGAAGCAACGAAGAAAGGACCACACACATCTGTGTGAACTCTCTCAAGAATCCTCGAAGCTCAGTTTTCCTTCTCATGAAAGGTGGCCTTTAGATATTTTCCCATAGTACATCCCTTGCATGTGTTTGATTGCGCAAGTGTGCCCCTGGGAAGACTAGTAGAAATATTATGCATGACTTTCAAGACTCTATGGTGAAGATGACCCAATCTCATGTGCCATAATTCGCCCTCATCTCGGCTCACCACTTAATCTGCCTTGGCCATCATATTGTGCAGCCATCTACCTCCATCTGCTAGAGATTCTTAACTCGAATCCCTATCCTCTTGGCTTTTCCTGTTGCTTTATGTCCTAGGAAAGCTTTTCCTTCACTAAAAACAACATCATAGCGTTTATACTCCAATATTGCGACTGAAACCAGATTTTTTTTCACATCTGGTACATGCATTACATATTTTAATTGAAAGGGTTTACCTGAATGTCTCTGAAAGGTAATGGTACCAATACCAGTAGCACTGTACCACCCGTCATCACCCATTTCAATATGTATCTGGAGATATTTCTTCTCCAAGTCACTGAAAAGTTACTTATCTCCCGTCATGTGAAAGGAAGTGCCACTATCCAAATACCACATAAATCCAAATGCACTGGACACCATCCATGCGATCAATGAGAAGTCAAGCTCAAATTGCGAGGCAAGGTCCTCACCAGCTGCAGATTCTCTAACCTTCTTGTTCTTCTTATTTTGTGGATAGTTAGTAGAAAAATGCCCATGTTCGTGATAGTGAAAACACTTCACCTTGGACATGTCCTGCTTCTTGCCATCCTTGGACTTAGATTTAGAATTGAATTCCTTCCCCTCCCCCCTCCTCACCTTGGTAGCCAAAGCACAATCCTCTTGATCCTCATTCTTAGATAAATATCCATCTCTGGTGTTCCATCTGAACTCCTCCTCCACCAAATCTGACCATGGTCATTCCCAACATGGAAAATTTTCCTTCCATTGACAGTGTCTTGATAACTGTACCAACTCTTGGGAAGTCCTAGGAGATCCAAACTCACCAAATAATCATCATCGATTGTCATTCCAATGCTCCCGAGTTCATCCTGACATTGGACAAACTTTGTTAGATATTTTGGAATGGTGTCACCCTTTTACATCTTGATCTTCCTGAGTTTGTCTTTGAGTGCCAATTTCCTATGGTCAATGTTGCTTTGGAATAGACCTGTCAAAGCCTTCCACATCATATGGTGTGGATTTCCCATGGAGGCTTGAGACAATGTGGTCTCATACTCCCTCCAACAGGATCCTCCTCACCTTTACCACTTTATTTTTCCATGCATCAATATTTGCAGCATCTACCACAATGGGTTTAGGAACATCATTGTCAATGAATTTCTTTAAGCTAATGTCTTCGAGTAATGCATCCATTCTGTCCTTCCAAACAAAATAGTATGAGCTGCCCTCGAGTGCATACTCCAACCTCAAGCCATTGAAATCCATTTCGATCTTGAATCAGCTATAGCACCAAGAAAGTCTTTTTGAAAATTAAGATTCTATTTAGTCACAAACTCAGCTCCTACTTCACTTCTGCAATTTACTGCGCTCCAATACCATGTAGAAATTATAAAAAATGCATGTATATCTCGGATTCACTCGATATAAAAATGTAATAAAGTTAAATACTGAATCACTTCTACAAATATTTTGTGGAATTAAAAACACAATCGTTAATCACATGAAGGAAAGAAGAAGCAAATCAAACACAACACAGATAATTTCACGGGGAAAGCTTGTTGCGCAAAACCCTACTATATTCTATTATATATTCAACATGGATCATGAAACAATTACATACAAAACTCTTCTCACAAGATCCCTCTATTACTCAGCTAATTGTCTCACACTTTCATATGCAAAACTGACCAACACATAGCCAATTCTTAGCCTCCAAACTGCCTACCTTGCTTGCGCAATCCTTGATGAATGCAATCCCTAAAAGATAGGAATTATTTCCTTCCTTGACTACGCAAGTATCATGGGCACTCCAATGGGTGTTTGGTTGCATTTGTGCAAGACAATAATCCTACAAATGATAGTCAATTTCTCTTTCACCTATAACTCAATGGGGTCTCCACTAGATCTAACATGCATGGAGCTAATAATAGTAAATCCTCAATTGCATGTGAGATCACTGATTGTGAATTAATTAATATTTAATTCACTTGATCTCTCATTAGTGTATCTTCAGTTACAACTATCGCAACTGATTTTAACTCACTTAACTGAGTTAAACTGATTACAATCTACATTAACTAATGCACCACTGCACTTTGAACTCTGTTACAACTAGAATTACTCTGCATGCCTCACCAACTAGATCTAACTTGAAATCCACTAGCTAACTGAGTTTATCACCCTTAGTTAACTATTTCAAGTCATAATTGAGAATATGTTATAGTTTATTGTCCATATTAATTAAGGGATAACCAAAATAGACATACACCCAAAAATAGCACTGTGGGCCCCACCCTAGTCTGGGTGCTTAATGCAACTAAGCGTGGGTGCTGCAATTTTCTTGTTGAATCTCAATAAGGCATGGACTACAATTTCCCATAAGTCCTTGGACCATAACAGTGTTAGCATCTTAATGGCCCAAAATTCATAGTTTTTCCCTGTTAGAATTGTAAATGGTAGTGGAGAAAAACTTGTTTAAAGGGATATCACTTTTTGTTTTAATCTTTGAAAAACCTTCTCTTGATACGAACTTTTTTTTTTTAATATCTTTAATATATTTAACTTATTTTAATTTTTTCCTTTTTTGAATCAATCCTTTTTTTAATATAATAATTAAAAATAAATTTCTATAATATACCAGACAATAATGTTTCTCAAGAGAATACTAGGCATCTTATAATTACACAACTATGCATGAATAATATTAGAATGACTTATGCACACGAAGTGATTTCATATCAAACTTGTGGGTGAATTAATAACTTGATTATATTATTAAAAAACATTCAACCCTTCAAAAAATTGTGGCCTAAAGACACAATGGCTTGTGGTGGCTACGGTTGGCAGTATATCTTTGGTATTTTTATAACACCTTATCTCTCTCTTTTTCATCATATGCTCTTGGTTGGCCTAGGTAGATCCATTTTCCCTTGCAAGCCTATCCCTTTCTTAAAATAACAAATTTAAAAAACTATACATGACTCTTCCCACTATAAAAATGTGTATGTATGTGGTTCCTCTGAATCCTTCCCACATACAACTTTTTAAAATTGAAAAAAATATATTAAATTGCTAATTTTCAAGTGAGGTTTACCGGTTAGACTAGAAACCCCGTATAAGATATCATGGCCTAACTAAATTAACCACATTTTGGTGGTATAAATGCACCCTATGGGTTGTGTTAGCACTTGAATTGAACCCCAAGCTGAAAAGGGAAAAACATGGTAACAACTAAACCATGCTCAGCCTTGTAGCTAGCCCTAAAAGGACAGGAGAGGGCTTTCTCTGTGAAAGAATATTCAATGGAATGCAATAAATGGACTGATATTAGGCTAGATAAAATGATGGGAAAAATATTTTAATAAAATAAATGAATGAATTTCAGGGATGTGTGGGGATTAAATAAGGACACAGGGCATTTCATGGGGCAAGGTAGGCAGGAAATTTAGCAAATAAAGCTAAATCGGATGGGACAGACAGACTGGCGAGGAGTTGAAAAGGGCACAATAAATGGATCCTTTTCAAACAGAAGACAAAATACAGAATATGAATGATTTCCCAATGCAGGGCATGAAAATGGATCCTACCTTTCTATCTTGAAAGCATTCAAAAGAGATGTTTATGAATGAAAGGTGAAACATAAAAATTACATATGAAACAGAGGAGAGAAACAAATGCTAAATATCATACCACATGGATCGCACAAATCAGAGCTGCATCTTTTATTAATCCATGTCAAACTGTACAATGGAGCGTGAAATGTTCTTCCACACTATTCCCCTACTTCTGAGTTTACAAGCCTCAGATTTTTTTCACCCTTTCAAATGATTTGTGATTACAATACATAGAACAGATTTGTGGGAATATAGATTGACAGAAAGAGGAGCTGTTATAACAGCTCAAGAACTGAAAACTAAAGATAGAAAACAAGAGCCAATAATCTTTCCAAAAGGAAGAGCTGCGTTACATTTGAAATTTTGCTGATAACCAATGAGGAGGCGAAACCTGTAGCATAGAATCCTTTGAATTGTAACTGAAGGTGTGACTGTTACAAATTAGTTTCTCGGCCTCTAACTGTTTCTTTTCCATTCTATTATTACTCTGAAGAAACTGACTTTAATAAGATGCCGTTGAAATAAAATAAAATGAATTTATGCCTTTGTGAAGGGAAAAACTGATTTTGGAATGAGTGGGGTCCATATGGTAAATCGCAATCAGAATCGGCGGGCGGAAGAGGGGATACCATATAAAATGGAGTATATAAAACATGGCATGCAATGGTGTCATCGCAATCGGGATCGGGGTCGAGCATTTTTTTTTTTAGTTTATATGAAAGAGAAGAATGATTTTACAAAGGGCGGAGGGCTAAAGGTGGGACCGGGAATTATACATCACAATCACATCAGAGATGGGGAGCGGGTTAAAGCACTGAATATAAAATATGCGATGTGATCGCAAATATGCGATGCGATCGAAAGATCGGAAGAGGGGCTGTGATCAATCGCACCGAAGGGAGAGCTGTGGCGATCGAGAGATCAGAGGCGATATTTGAAAGGCCTGATCGGAGCACATATATACATGTTGCGATGGGTTTTAAAATATAACACTTTCAATTATTACAAGTTTCCGAAAGCATGAGGGGGAAGTGGTTTTGGAACAGCGGGGGGTCTTAAATAATAAACTTTGAACTTTATTATTTAAGTTTTAATAGGTATGGAGGGGAAGTGGTTTTATGCATAAATCGCATTTGTATTTAAAATATTTATAATGCGATTTTGTAATCGGAAGGGAGGAAAAATGGATTCATAAAGGAAATATAAAACTTTAATAATATGAAGTTTAAGGGAAAAATGGGAAAAAAGGGAAGGGTTAGGATATAGAGGATTTTACTTCACTTAAGCATAAATTTCAATCCAAAAGTCAGTTTTAAGAGTGTAGTATACCGTTGGAAAGTTCTTTCCGGGCTCTTTCTGATGGATCTACTTGGAAGATGACTTGGTGCTAAACATGCTATGGAAAACTTCTCTGAAAGGCAGGGTACTGACTTTGTGGAGATGACAACTTTCTGAATTGTGACTTATTAGATATGATTACATAATGAATGACAATAATGGAAAAATATCATGTTTTCACCTCAAAACATAGTTTTGAGGTGAAAATTACATCAAACTGAATAAAATATATCTTTGATCTTCCAGGTGATGTGACTTTGAGTTTATTGACTTCCTCATGAATTTGTTGATATTTATTGATACTTGACTCATTAATTTGACCATGGTGAGACCCTATAAACTGATGAGACCCATCCTATGACCTAATGACTGAAGACCATAGAGAGTAAAATCAGCAAGTACCTCATGAGGAAAACTGATAAAAATTACTACCATCAATGAATCCATGACCTAGCGAAATGGTGAAATTTATTCGGTATGAGACACCTAATATGCAAATGCAAAAGAGCAGTTTTGATCACTGATGGTAGTATGACTAGATTTACACTAACAGGTTGGATTTAAAAGCATCCTAATTATTGGCATCCTTACTCTACAAAATTACCCTAGATCATTGTCGCATTATCTCGTGCTCTCTACACTTTCTATCCCAAAGAAACCCTTGTTTCCATGCATATATGTTGATCCTCCTTTATCTCGCACCATACTGATTTTGTTGGAGAGGATTTCTTCATTGGCATAGGTAGGAAGGATCCAAAGGAAGGTTCCATTAGTTCCATAAACCAGGATTATCTTGTAGCTTTACTATCTCATTCTAATAGAGAAACTCATATTTTTTTCTAATTTTCATTGTCCATCTTTACGAATGTGGATTTATAATGGATATTTTTATAATCTGACTTATTTATTTGCATATTTACTTTGAATTTTGTGACGTGTTGGTGTTTTCTTATCTATATTGTAGGTTTGTAATTTCTAGAGGATGAGTTATTGTTTGGAACCTCTGAGATCGCCATCAAATGTAGGACCTACTAGTATGCATTATTTTCCTACATTTATTAATTCAAGTATTATACATGTTTGATTTATTTTTCTTCATTGAATTATTTGTCTGCTCTTTTGTGGCTTTCAACCCTAGACCTAGGGAACATTTCCTACAAATAAGTGGGATGATCCTTATTCCTTTGGATGTGGACTAATTCTTATTTCTTTGGTGGCTATAATGATCATTACTACTGCAATAGAGGTGAATCTCTTTTCTCCAGCAAAAGTGTTCAAACTTTCTATAAATTACTACAGTATCGAGTAACAACTATACAAACTAGTGATCAAATACTCTCTTTTTAGTGAACATATGTTTCTTCCTTTAAAAACTACTATATTATTGAATTACTAAAATAATGAATTCTTAGATTCATAAGCTCTGATACCTCTCCAATGGACATAGGAGGAAACCACACAACAAGACAATATAGGTGTGGCTTTGTAAATTGAATTGATTGATTTAAATTCTTTAAGTTACATCATTAAAAAGAATCACAAATTATGACAATAGATGCACTAATGTAAGCTCACACATGCATGATTGTCAATTCCTAAATTTAGACTCAATTTAACTTTCCATAAATTACAAACTACTAATACTTATTAGGAGTAATTAACTCTAATAGTTCCCAATTATAGGTAATTTCTATTAAACAACTTATATAAAAACAAATTTTACCATAAGAAGACAAATAGTGTAGAAAATATCTAAACACAACTATAATACCATGTAGAAATTATATCAATGGACTCAATCCAATCATGCAATGTACTAAAGAAAGATACATAATCCTTCTACAATATTTTTGGAATATAAAACATGATTGCTCAATCAAATTCAAGTAAGAGAAAAAAGTAAATCAATAGACAACACCATATATTCTTGGGGAAAGAAACTGCTCAAAACCCCTCCATATTTATTTTATAATAAAGCAAGGAATTAAGAAACAATACAATGAATTTGTGATCACCACAACCTCATACACTCTACCAATTACCTCAACACACTGATCTAGGAAAATTTGGACAAACACATAGCTCATTATCAACCTACCCTTAGCCTACCCTGATTACGCAATCCCTAGAGAATTAAACACCTATTAAATAGGAAATTTAGTCTTCCTTGATTGCGCAATTCAACATGGGCTTCTTGTGGTTTTATAATTGCATCTGGACAGTTTTCTAGAAATACAACTGATAGTTTCCTTTCCTTGAACCTTTGTCTCAATTGGGTCTCTGCTAGAATTAGCATCCATGCAAGTATATATAGTGAATCATCAGTTACTTGGTAGATCACTATTGGTGAATTAAATCTATTTTAATGCACTTGATCTTCCACTAGCTCATCAATCATTTAGAACTAGTTAAACTGATTTTAACTCAATTAATGTGATTTAACTGATCCCACTCACACTACACTAGTGCTACAACTACAACTGGACCATGTTAATAATAGAATCACTCTACATGCCTATCCTTTGACCCTCAACCCGAAATTCTTGAGCTAACTAAGTCTATCACACTTAGTCAACTATTACAAGTTGTTATGAGATAAGATTACAATTAACTTTCCAACTTGTTTAAAAATTGGTTGCACAATAATGTGTCGCTAGGATCCATCACTGTGTGACCTGTGATCCCACACCAGTGTGTGTGTTGTTTCTTGATGCCAAATTCACTCTTTCTTGTTGCAAATTTCAATAAATAGGAATTTGTAGAAGTAAATCCTCCCTCAATGGTGACACCTCCTAAACTTATTCAAGCTTAAAAAAGTGGTCCACAAGTGACACTGTCAACAATCAATATGATAGTGTCATGCATTCAAGAATACCCCTCCAAGTGTGCAATTGTTGTCACCTGAAAAATTATCACCTAGTCATTTTCTACTAAGTTGATTGAAATACACCATGTAGGATGGGTTTTTACATATTAAAACCCACTTTCACTTTAGGAAATAATATAGGGAACCATTTTCCTAAATGATTTCTTATTAAAATCCAAAAATCCACTCAAGAATAATTAAATAAATCATTATTTATTTATTATTCTCTCGAAATAATTATTAAATCATTATTTCCAACAATTTTTTACTTAACCACTTAGGAATAATTAGATAAAACATTATTTATTTATTATTCCATATTTATCCCCTATTTTTCTCAAGAGATAATTATTAAATCATTATTTACTAATTATTTCTAATTCATATTTGACTTTATCCCCATAAAGTAATTAATAAATCATTTTTACTTATTTTTAATTTAACCACTTTCCTTGATTAACTCAATAAATCATTGTTTTATGAGTTAACTCACTAAATAAAGATATTTTACCATTTCAAATATCTTGAACCCTCTCTAAAAAATACAACAAAATATTTGTAATGGTTAGATCTTGATTTAGTCCAACATTTTTTATTATTATCCTAAATATAGATCTATCCTAATATTTTATTATAAATAGATGAGTTTTCTCCTTATTCTTCCCCTTATTCCCCCATCATCATCCGTGGTGTCAGTATTTATCAATCACATTACTATGATCCTCGTGCCTTTGTTAAGGACTCCTTATTGCCTCAACTTTAGCAGACCCTCTTTTGTCATCATCAACACATATATTCGAGGAGAGTGGTCTAGAGGGTCATGTACCTTGGTTTTTTAACAGCCCCAGTGAAAATTATGTTTAATAAAAGTTAAAAAGAATAACCATGGTTGATGGGAACTTATTCCAAGTTTAAAGGTAGGAAAACCTTCCTAGTGGGTGTTCATTTCGGTTAATATGGCTAAAGGAAATTGGAAAATGCTTTGGAAAGTCAAAATGGCATATTTGGCACATTTATTTATGAAAATAATGGAAATTAGGAGAAAAGAGAGATGAAGGTCAGAGGTTGTATGTGAGGAGGAAAATGAAGGAAAATAATGGAAAGTAAATAAAATAGAGGCCTCATTAATAAAAGGGCTTCTGATGATCAGTTGGAAATATTTTTGCTCAAAGTTTTTGGTTAGTGCATTTTTGGGGCTCTCTCATTATTATCTCTCTGTCTCTCTCACTCTTGGACACTTAGAGTTTCTTGCAGCACTTAGGAATTGGATTAAGAGAGGAAAAGGAAGAAGCAAGAGAGGAAGAGCAGAATCAAGAAACTACAATAACATTATTTTCAATTATTGATTTACATGTGTGATTTCATTGCTAGATCTCGCTTGCATGGTATTACATGTGGTACTTTACTGTCATGGCATGGGTTTTTCTAGGTGTGACAATTTTTTTCAGCCTAGCCTTTCCATTACCATATATCTTTGATGAGATGGATTTCTCATACTTCGGTTGAGTTGGATTGTCGGATGGATTCGAGGCCGAGTGGGGTGGATCTTCGAAATGACAAACTCATGGCCTAGTGGTCCATGAACCAGAATGTGGATCATGATAAATCCACTGGCCTAGTAACCCCTGAACCTGAATGTGGGTTGCAGTAAAGCTATATTATGTGCCTCGATAGGCCTAGGAATCCTTGTCAGTGAATAACATGATGTACAATAAAGCCAAGACGTGGATTTCTCTTCATTGGCCCTAGTAGTCCCAGGATGGGATGTATGGTAAAGCCTGGAGAGTGGATCTTGGTGTAGGGCCTAGGGATCCCTAGATCAAACTATGGATTACGGTAAAGCCTAAAAGACTAGGAGGCACTCAAATTCATGATGTAGGCAAAGAACTCCGGTAGCATTCATGCTTGTTTGGTTCTTTTTCGTTGGTTATGAGTCCCATATTCAAGCTTGGAATATGGCATGGGGGTTATTAGATGAACATAGATTTCACTCAGTCAATATATGGTCAGATGGAATGTGGAAGTCCCATCTCCGTTTGGTTTTTATATCCATAAATGAGAAGCTCATTCCTTTGGTACTTGATGTATAAATGTACTAGTTATTATGTGGATTATATTGTTGTTGTATCCACTATATTTATGGTGTTATTATGCTGGTTATAAACATGTATGTTGATAGTGATGATATATGGCTCTCTCCATGTTTTTACTTGTAAATGAATGCACAATGTATCTATGGTCAAATAGATTGTATGACAGCTAATGATGTAGGGGTGCAATAATTCTTAGCGATTCTCAAATAATCATGAGACTCCTTTGCTCTATTTTTTTGTTTATACCTATAGCTCTCATGTAGCTCTCATGAGAGGGAGTCATACAAAGGAGGTTTCTGCGCCAGTAGTGTCCTTGGCTATGGAGTGTGCCACAGGCGTAGTTTATAATTGAGCGGGTTATATATGTAGATAATTCCTTACAAACTGTAGAGAAGCTCAAGAAGAGGGAAAGCAGTTCCAATATGCGTGGCTCTTGCTATTAATAGCATTAATGGTTTGGAGGGAGCCCAAGGAGTCACAACTCTTCACTACGGACCCAGATTAGTGCGAGGCTACCAGATATGCCTCGTTATGGAATTCAAAGGAGCCAACATGGTCATGAAAAACATTTTCTTATGGGTTGGATTTGAAATGAGTCTGTGCATCATGATTAGCCAAAATCCCTGTCTATCACCAAGTATCGTGAACCACATTCATATTCATGCAAAGAAGGACCTTATTAGGGTATTGTATGAGCTGCAATACCTAGTAGAATAATAAGATGTTGAAGCCATCATCAATGACTGGATAAGAAATTGGTTAACTCCACTTACTGAAGGCGTAGAGTAGGCTAGGATGAGCGGCGTGAAGTCCCCTATAAAGACCAGAAAGAAGGAAACTGAGATACAAAGACAACAATGGAAGTTGGGAAGGAGACCGAGATACCAGAAATAGGAAGGGGTAATTATCTAGGTGATGATACAAGTATGGATCCATCCGAACCCCCTCCACTTTTACTACCAAGAGATGACAACCACATAAGGGCAGCTCAAGGAAGAAGGTGAAGTCTAATGAGTCTGCCGGCCTAGAGGCCATGGTCCTCACTGAGTGGAACCTTGATGAGATAGGTCATACGATCAAGAAAATCACTGAGCACCTATGGGGTAATATTGAATAAAATAACAAGAAGGTTTTGGAAGACTTCCACAAGGGCCTAAAAGACTTTCAGGTTCAGACGAGCGCATTTCAGGTGAGCGAGATGCAAGTGAGCATGACTCAAGTGAGTAGGGTACAAATAGGTGCAAGCACAACAACACATGAACTGGATCTAACCACTGATACTTGCGTGGTGGTGATCCATATGGGAATGCTAATTTTTTATACTACAGAGCAGATGAGGCAGGTGACGCACTCAGAGAACACAAGGCTTAATCTTGCTACATTTCCTATACAAACTTTGCACGAGTTCCACAATGGTAGGACTAGCAAATTTCAAATCAGAGAATAACACGTCCTATTAATTATTCAGGATGTAAAGAAGGAAAGACAGAGCATGGATGAACAAAAGTAGATGGATGTACAAGAGTGCGATGCTGAGGCTGTACACAGACAGAAGCTGGAGGACACCATCTCCAAGGCTTGCAACGAACTACCTTAGCTACAGATTGAGGCTGCAACAATGCCAGAGGAAAAAATGACCAAGATTGCAACAACAATAAAGGACTCCAAAGCTGAGGTCGACCAAGTACGCCTCGATATCCAAATGAAGATCATTGAGCGATAGTTTCAATCGAAGCCTGTCACTCCACCAGAAGTCCAGGAGCAGTGAAGAGCAGAGCTCAAGGCTTCCACGACACAGATTGAATCCAATATCCAGGAGTGCACGAACATGTTTGGGGATGTCATGGACGTATGGACCTCACTTGAAGAGGACCCTCAAGTGCAGCAGATAGAAGAAGAATTTTGTGAGAAGATAGAACATATGGAACAGATTAAGGTCACAACAAAAACCTTAGCGCCAATGGAGCGGTATACCTGTATCTGAGAGGGTAAATTATTGCAGGAGAGGATCGATGAGATGCGAAGGAAGTTGTAGCTAATTGCAGCAAGAATGAAGTCGTGGGAAGCAGAGGCCAGTCAACTCTCCCAAAATATGGAAAAGAAGTTGAAAGCACTGCGCAAGGAAAAGAGAAGATTTGAACAAAATTAAGTCAGGCCAATTACAGAGATGCTGCTCAGTAGTGTCCAAGAATTCGAAAAGTAGTGCGTCGAAGTAGATCCACCACTAAAGGATGCCTTAAGTGGCATCAAAGCAAAGATAAATGGTGCACCAACATTGTCACTCGGGACAAGTCACAGTTTTGTGTTATGGTACTATTGACAAGGTACCCCTCGAAGAAAGAAGTTAGAGAAATAATCCACATATCGAGGAGCAAAGCACACAAAAAAAAGTACATTTTGAGTCTTAGTGTCTTTAGGGTCGGTCAAAGCCCCTTATTTTATAAAGGGATGGGAATATTTTGTGAATTTTGAACTCTGCCCATGGTTTTTGAACCATGGTAGTGTAAATGAAAAATCTATATAAGGAGTCCAGGATAAGAGTCAAAGATATCATATATTTGGATGTAATTGATAAGATGCACTTAGATGTAACATATTTTTGAGTCTCACTCTATGGTTTTGGGTATAGGAAAGACTCCTGTAGCTGAGTACACGGAGACCTTAGGAAGTATGCAGCTAAGTGCGCAGGCCCTTGCAGCTGAATGCACAGTGTGAGACTTGATGTATTGAGACAATTTGAATGTTAATGAAAGTCTTTCGAAGATAGATCTTTGTTTTTGTTGATGTGTTTTGCTTTACTTATTTTTTATGATTATCCGTGTTAAGTAAGGTTTTTGATCTATAATTTCATATCGAAGTTCTATTTATGGTTGTTTACATTGTTCTATACTTGATTAAGTAAGATTGCAGAGTCTACAAGTTAGTTCAATAGATGTGTTGAACAATGATTGTGTTATTGATAGATCTAATCTGCGAAGCTCTGCTAAGGATAGAAAGTAAGAAAAGCCCTAAATTCACAGTACACTATCCCTCTAGATGCAAAAACCTAGTTCTAGCATCCCCCTATATTTTCTCAGGTGAGACTTCGATCTACGCAAGCAGATTGTTTCCTAAATGACCAGTAATAGTGGGTTTTTTTGGGTTTGTGCAACCATATTTGAACCTAGGTTTAGGCCCCATCAAGCCAACATAATTCATGATTGTTACATATTCCATCTTACAAAGTAAAACACTAATATGTCTAACAATGCCTTCCAACAACTAAATCCATACTACTTTCCCTAGAGGTTGTCCATTAAAAAGATGTTATAGACATTGTACGAAAAATTGTGAATCACCATCAATATGCAACAAAAGAAAACCCTCACAAATAATTATCATAATACATTTTTAAAATACCCAAAATTCTACCATATTAGTTCTAGTCGAACCACAACTATGGGAAAATGTCTCAATGTAGACGAATTCCAATCATGAAAGACTCCTCTAAAACAAAAAAAATCCTGGGTTACCCTTAGAAGCTACACTAAAATTCAATTTAATAAAACCACAAGGAGTCATTTTCCGAGGAGGATTATCTATGAAAATTCACATGTTCTCATTCATATTTAGTTTCTTCATGATTACTGCCTCTTAACTATCTACCTTCCAATCATCCATTGACCAAGAGACAAGAAGAAGGATTTATCTAATGTTTTGTATAATCATTTCATTCATCACTGTAACTGATCTCTTCTTACTCCTAAAAATTCTTGCATTCCTTTCCTTCCAAAATTCCAAAGAACAAAACCTATAGCTAAAATCCAAGATCTATTGACCATAGGGTTCTTAAATGCATACCAATTCCATTGAGCTAATGATTCTACTAAATTATCTTGATTCCAATTTCCATTACCAAAATGAAGAGAATAATAGGCCACGTCACATGGGCTTACTCAGGGTGATTCCTTATCTCCCTTTTTATTCATTTTGGCTATGGAAGGACTTGGGGGTTTCTTTAAGAATTCTTTTTCTAGAGGGATTCTTCGAGGGTTACATATATATGGTCAAAAATTTCCTGTGACACATCAAAAATTTGTTGAGGATGTTTATCTATTTGGTCAACTTACCCTTAAAGAGGTGAAAGAGGTCCTCTCCCTATTCTCAATATTTATGGAAGCCTCAGGAATGCTTATCAATAATGATAATTCCAATATCTTACTTTTTAGTCATAAGGAAAGAGTTCAGTGCCATTTAGCTCAGGTTATAGATTTTCATTGAGCTTCTCTTGCTTCTAAGTACTTGGGTGTGTCGTTAATTTTAAATCTGAAGCACATAACCTATTGGAAAACTCTTCTTCTAAAGCTTACCAACAATATTAACAATATGACATTTGGAGCTTTGAATTTTGTAGCAAGAATGGTCCTCACGAAATTTGTGCTTCAAGCCATTTGGATTTACTAGATGTTGTCATGACTACACATAAATCGGTTTGTAGAATTTGATTTCAAAATGGAGATATTTCCTTTAGTAGGGCACAAATAAGGAGAAACGAGTGTCCTTGGTGGCATGGGAGATGCTCATTCTACCAAAGTGGGCTAGAGGTTTAGTTTTACACTAAGTGCGACCTTAGGGGCCAAACTATGGTGGCGGTGACTGATAGGCCAGCTCGAGTTATGGAAGATATGGTTGAGAACGTATGCTCCTCTTTTGTTGTAGGAGGTGCATTTAAGATATATGTGTTGAATGTTGATGGATTAAGCATATGGAGGTGGGCATTCGAAAATTGTAATTTAAAAAAAAAAAATTAAGACAAGGAGTGGATTTTATCATGGTTAATTGTGTGCTTAGTTAATATATATATATATATATTAGAATAATTCTTTTATTGTAAAAATGTTAAATATTAAGTGTTTCTCTATTTTCAATTTGTTATTAAAATTTAGTTAGTGAAATTTAAATATGACATTTTAAACAATAATATTAAAATAATACTATTGGAAATAAATTTTATATATTTTATTTGATAACTCTCTTTTCATTCATTTCAAATAATTCTCACTCCAATAAAAAAGAAAAAACTATTAATTTTCTTTTTTAGTATTTTGAATTATTAAAGAAATTGTTTTAAATAAATAAAAAATAAATAAAACTTCACAACTTCATAAAATCTTCCATTTTTTATTTATTTAAATTCATTTTAAAATTATAAAAATGATTATATAACTTCAAAGCTCCCTAAACTCTTTTTATTTTTCTCACAAAAAATAGATATATTACTATTTAAATACATCTTTAAAAAAAAATTGTAAATAGCTATGTCTTTCTACTAAAACAAACATAAATAGACATACATAAAATAGAGATTCCAATTAATATAATAATTCCATATTGTCAATAGCTATGACTTTCTAGTAAATGAATGGGTTGGTTGATTGAAAAATTCAAAGCAAAAATCTATAAATGGTCTCATCGATGGCTCACGCTGGGAGGTAGATTGGTCTTGATTCAAGCAGTTCTTTCTCAATACGTTGTATATTCGGGTCATCTATTTTTTCTCTCGAAAAATATTGTCTTTCTCATTAATCAAATTTTGGCAAATTTCCTTTGGGGTGGCATGGATAAGAAGTCCAGAATCCATTGATGAAATTTGAGAAAATATGTATGCCCAAAAAGATGGGAGGATGGGGTATTCTCATTACATGAGCTTTTAGCTCGACCTTGCTGGCCAAATCTCTGTGGCGAGCAATCACAGGGAAGGGGATTTGGAATGACATTATATATGTCAAATATTTAAACAGGGATTCCTTATCACTCTTATATAACAAATAATTACATCTGCCTCGGTGTATATCGATTATGTGGATGGGATTCAAAAAAAAAATTCAAATTCTTTGCAGACAAGCTTATTTGTCTCTTTGGAAATGGACATAATATTACTATTGGGAAAGATAGAATGAGTGGTATGAGTCCGGATTCCCTCCCGAATTCGAGGATTGTTCACAGACTTGCTCAACGTCGTATATTCTATTTCAGCCAAGTCATTCACTATTGGTCACTTGGGACTCCGGTATTAAAAGATGCCACTAAACTGGGTTTATCTGGAGCTGATGCGGAATCCTAGGCTGAATACGTACTAAAGGTTAAGGTAGCGGGCCTATGCTTTAATATAGAAAGGGATAGGATATCATGGGATGGTGTATTAGACAATGGAGTTGTTATTGTTTAGGAAACATATTTTTTCCTCTTATCACGAGTTGAGCATACAGATGGGTCAAGTGAATTCTGGCCTTTTTGGCATCGAACCATCCCCACCAAAATATTATTATTTGGTTGGCTACTCTGGAAGAACCAGATTCTCACATGGGGTTCGCTTATGCACAGAGGCTTTCAGGGCCCCAAATGGTGTGCCCTTTGTAGAAGTGGCGAGGAATCAGTGAGACATATTTTTTTCTCATCCCCAAAGGTTTTATAGATCTGGAACATGTTTATTCCACATATCATTGATCCCTTATGGGTCCTAAGTGACTTCATTGATGTTGCGATCAGATGGGATAAGATAAAAGGTAAATTTCAATATTTTCCTTTCTTTATTACTTGGGAAATATGGATGGTTCGCAACAGGATTATTTTTGAAGAAGGCATTTTTTCTGTTCATGCTATTCATACTGCTATAATGAAATGGATTTCCCAACGAGAGGTTGCTATCATTCCAATTGTGGATGGTTCCATAAGGCTTAGACCCCATGCCATTGCTGTGCCCGCACTTTACTTTGATGGGGCTTGTCAGGATGGGATGATGGGATGTGGAGTATGGATAAAGATGTCCCATTCTGAACGCATACATATATTTTGGAATGTTGGTTCGATTTCTAACACTATGGTGGAACTCCTAGCGCTATGGAGTGGGCTTTTAGCTGGATATAATCGTGGGATTATGAATGTTAGTATATATGGGGACTCTAAGGTAATTATTGGGGTGGTGAATGATACATTTTCTCTCTCGGCCCCCTCTGCTCAAGGATGGATGTTAAGAATTAAACAACTCTGGGCTATAATGAATTTTCCACCGATCTCACACATTTTCCGAGAATTAAACACTAGGGCTAATGGTCTATCAAAGAAAGGCCTAAGTATGGAATTTGGCATCATGAATGTGATTCAATATAGGGATGGGGTTCGGGTATGGGCCACTGACATACCCATTCCTTGATCAATTTCTGTATCTAGATGGATGGGGCTACTTTTGTACAAGATTATGTTTTTTTCTCTTCATCTGCGATATTCGTGTGCAAGCGAGTGTGAACTATCTTTCTCTCGATGTCTGCAAGCGGGCGGGAGCAGCCCATATGTTGCTATCTTTTTGGGGTGAAGATGTTTTTGTATTCGGCCGGAAGCGGATCTTTTATGTTGACTGTACACAGTTGATGTATTCGTCCATATATGATGCTTTTTGTTCTTTCGGATTGGGCTGACTTTTGTTAACAGGTATCTATATCGCTTGATTGTGGATCAGGTGTGGAATATGGTGAACCGATATCTCCTGGAATATATGTTTTCCCACTTTGGGGATAGATTGGCAATTGTTGCTTATATTTCTGTCCGGAATTAGGCTGTCCATTGATGCTATGTACTGGTCTCTATGTGGCATTATCACATGTATGTTTTTGGTTTTATGATGTCATATGGTTGATATTATTGTGAATGAATCTACCCTTCGATTCTCTCATCTCACAACCATATTTCAATGTCTCGAATATGTACTGCTTATTTTTTATTAATAGACAATAGTTTGTTTCTAAAAAAAAAACCAAACATAAATAGATAAACATAAAATACATAGCAAAGTTCCATTTAATATAATAACTTTATTTCTGAAACTGTTTGTAGCATTCTCTCAAAGGATATTAATCACATTTTCATCACTAAATACCCTATAGACTAAAACAATGATTTCTTTGATTTTGTGTGTACCTAAAGCTTATAATAATTTTATGTAAATATATAATACGTCCACTTCCTCAAAAAAAAATACCCAACTTAATTATCTATCGGGTCACACAACTTCATAGTTAAAACGGTACCACTAATTGATGTGACAAAAATTCCGCAAACTTAATTATCTCTCATGTCACACAACATCATATTCATAGTTAAAACGGTCCCAATAATTAATGTGACAAACCTTTTGGGCATAACGTGTTAAGAGTTCACGAGTTATGATTGAAAATGAATCAATCTAGTTAAGAGTTTATGGGTTATGATTGAAAAACACAATCTAAATAACCAATTTTTTTTTAATAAAACTTCGTATAAATAAATCTCAACTTTTTATTTCATCCCATAAAATTATTATAAAATTGGACAATTCCCAAAAACTTAATTATCCCTAAGACAGTTTCATTGTTAAAACGTTAACACTAGTTAATGTTAATAAACTTTTCACCTCGAGAGATTTGATCTTTCTCGGCGCTTGATAGATCCGGAGTTAAGATGAATCTAGGCTGGTCAAATAAGGAGAGATGACTCGAAGTTAGGCATTTTTAAAGTGGAAAAAAATTTGGTAGAAAGAAGTCGACTTTCAAAGTACTTCAGCTCAAACTTTGCACCGGATACAGGTCACTTTCAACCCAGTTCTTCACGAAAGCAATATGTCTTCATGTGGTGTTCGATTAATAAATTGTTCAAACTTTATACCGCACACAAAAATATAGTTTGAACTTTTAACTTAAAAAACATACGTTGAATCTATGATTATATTAATAATTAGGGGAAAAAATATAAATGAAATGAATATAAAAAGGGGAGTAAGTTATATATAATATACTAATAATAATAATAAAATGAATAAAGAGAATTGAAAGGTGACCCTAGCGCTTCTCTTTGAAAAGTTGTCAAATCAGATGGTGGCCATTTGTTTGCGTATCCAACGAGGCAGTGGCTCATGCATTCATGGGCGAAATTGAATTCGGAAGCGTTGTATTCAGAGCCTTACATCTCTAACGTTTGTTCAGATTTCCGGGATTTTCAACGTTTTACAACCAGCGAAGGCCCACGTAAACTTGGGTTCACTTTTTCTTTATGGTTGGGATATTTATACATAGGTGGACAATGTGAGGTTGGGATATCTCTTCATAGATTGACCTTTTGATGACGTTAGAGATATCATTTTTTTAGGGGGTAAATTTTCTCGTAACCTAAATGTTACTCGGAAGTGAAGATCTTCGGTTATTAGTTATTATTGGTTTGAAATTAAAAGAGGTCATTTTCATTTATACTATGTGATTGTGAATTTTAGGTTATTAAAATTTTTAAGGTTATTAATTAAAATTGGTTTAAAGTTTATTTAAAATTAAAAAAAAAACTTTTATAATGTTATCACTAAGTTTAGCACATATAAATAACATTTAATTTCAATTTTTTTTTTATATAAATTTAACTATTATTCAATATACTATTCATCTTTTTATTTAAAAAACTTAATAACTTATTTTAATTTCAATTTTCTAATATAAATTGTAATATTATTTTAATATCATTTAATTTTTTATTTAAAAAAATAAAAAATATAAATTATCAAATTATACATGTTTTAATTAATAATTAATAAATTATATATAGGAGGATTTGAACATTAAAGTTTATGATTTTGGTATAACATTTTATAACAAGGAAATCAACACTTGAGTTGTCTATATATATATGGGTGGGACTAGAAGAATATGAAGAAGTGGTTTTTTTTAGGAGAAACTCTACAATAATCCAAATTTTGCACCTCCAATCAACCCAACCATTCTCTACACTATTTATATATCCACATCATCTAGATAGTTCCTATTAACTTATGGTTTTTATAATTCTCCAAAGTTGAAGTCGAGTTTATAAAGTTGTCCCTAGTTCTATTATCTCTAGATATTTTGAGAAGATAAGGAGTTATATTTCTCCAAGGATCTATCCCTTATATCTATTAAAAAATGCGGGGAAAAGTGTACATGAATTATAAAACAGATTTCTCCTTTAGATCTATTAATCAATGCATGGAAAAATGTACATAAATTATAAAAACTTAAAGTAAATACTTATTATTGATCTCGACAAGTAAGATAGAAGATGTATACCTAAAATCCTCATAGATTGGTGAACTTTGCAGGCCATGCGAATGACTTTGGGGACTCTGCTTCAACTGGAAGATCTCGCTCCTAACTTCCTAATTGAATGCCCTACACACAAACATAGCCGAATAAGATGTTGTTTTTCCTCCACAGAATGTAGGTCAACATGCATTGTAATAATCAAAACCACACACATATAAAAAGACATGAAATGTGTCGGACAAAAGTCACAAATTCTTTCATTAATCAAAATAGTTGAAATACATTATACCTTGGTGTATAAATGAACATCTCCTTGATCCTTGGCATGAGCCTTCCCTCAAATTATTATAAGATTGGGCTCACATCACATGCAAAGGATGTTTCGGTGGAAATCCACTAACATATCTCAGTTATCTTCTCTATGATTTTGTTTTCATCTTCACAGGGTCTCTATATATAAGCCTTTTTTGAACTCAGGAGGATGTATCTAGATACCTAGGGCCATGAAAAGTTAGGCTTGATGGCATGTGAATTTGGTGGATACAAATGGCGGATAGAATTAATAGCATATGAACCAGTTAATTACAAGTCATGCACAAGTTTCATGCTTAGTTATGTTATTTTCCTAACTCACTATGAACCTTCTTCTTAATTATGAGTGTTTTTCTCATTTATCAAATAATTTCTTATTTCATAATTATGAGAAATTACTCAATTATGTAACATCATCCCTATAACATCTAATAACTTCCTCATATGATCTAGGTAGCTCTAGTCACGCTCAAAATCCAACAGTGGTTATGGATAACTCAAAAAATAAAATTTCTCGAATTTCACCCAAAATAAGACCAAATCGTAGTGCTCATCGCTCTCATCCCAATGTTGTGAACGACACTGAAATGTGAGTTCATATGGTCAAGTTATGGTTGGTCAATGGTTTGGTCAAAATTGACCAAGTGTCACGGTTAACAAGGCAACAAATTAACTGAGATCTGGCACATGGAATCCGGCCACCAGAACGAGTGAATTTGTCGAATGATTAATTTTCCTAGTGTCCTTTATTTTCGAAAAACTTTAAAATGACCAATGTTTTTTATAAAAAAAAATAATATATAAAATAGGGGTGGCAGGCTGCCACCCTTACTGGAGTTAATATCATATTATATAAACAAACATCATGTTATGTTGGGGTGACAAGCGATTGTACTGCACCACCATGGTGGTATATATTATAACATAATTATGTATTGGGTGGGACGCCCACCAGTGGACCCGACCCACACCTCCAAAAAATGTCGCGTGTCATATAAAATGGAGACGACAGGGTTTCAACCTGCCCGGGCGATCTGGTCGACTTGCCTCCTGGGCGACTCCACATTGAAAATAACACATATTACAATAGTCGAACCAAAAGTTATATTTACCATAGGTTCAAACATAATTGCGCCAAGGTGGGGGTCGGTGGTGTTGGAACCCCTAATTTCAATGCTTCTATTCAAATCCTTTCACCGTTGGCCCAAAGAGTCCTCTTTTTATTGACTGCCACTAAAAATTTATAAGAACCTCACATTCTAGTCGACTAGGAGGAGCGAACGATAGAGTCGGAACTTGAAGGCACAGAACCACGAGCTAATGGAACTAGGAGCAGGTGTAGAGAGTGTAGAACCCTGAACCACGACAATCTTGAGATGCTAAAAAGATTCCCTTGAGTGCTAGAGGTGCCAGTGTCAGAATTGGGCAAGTTTATAGTCGATTTTCCATTATTTTATGACACCAATTTAACAGGGTAGTCGATTGTGCCAGCAAAGATTTTCATTTTCCTCCCATCACCGAACATGGAGGTATATGATGCAGTTATTCCATGTCCTCCTTTTTATTTTTTGAGATGACGTTTTTGTTCTTGAGATCCCTGATTAGGGATACTTTTTTTCCACATCATGTGAGATTTTTTTATCTTGTCATGCTAAAGGAAGCCCCATTTGAGTGAGAGTTCCTATAGTGAGAACGTCTCGTAGAGATACATGCCATTTAGGTGGGTATTTGTCCTTGTAATGAAAAATAACATAGCATGTACATAATCATGATTAATCATTTGCAGCATTAAATTAAGAAATCACCACTCTCTTGAAACTAGGCCCAGAGATGTAACCCACACTAGGTGAACTCTGTTATCAATGTGTTTTGTGCTCATGATTTGATGGTTGTTCTTATGTTTCATATTATTTAAATCATGCACATGTGGTTGTTTTATACTCGTTCATATGCAATTCTGCTAACATCACATAAGTAAAAGAGCTTCATTAATTATGGTAGCTTAAGAGATCTAGATCAAGTTTGGTATTGGAGTGGTATTTTTTCTGATGTGAATTACGAATATGGAAACTAGATATCGAACATGTAATGGAGAACAAAAAATATCTCTACGAGGACCTCCTAATGATGGCACACATGGTGGATATGATGTATTTAGATTATGAGGACAAGATGGAAAGAGAGGAACAAGAAAAGGGAAGAGGAGAGAATGATGCTCCATATACATCTTCTAGTGACCATTCATATTCTTCATCGCCTTCTCATGATTCAAATGAGGAGATGAATCAGAGCCTTCTATAAAATAATTATGAATTTAGGATACTTATACGAGAAGAAAAAGAGGAGAAACAAAGACTAAATCTTCAGATACGAGCCAAAAAAGAGGCCTTGAAAGCGTTGAAGCGCAATGAAGGCTTAGCGAAGCCATCATCAACTGTGTCTGAAACAACAACTAAGGTAAAAAAAAAGGTTGATATTTCTTTATTTTCTTTTTTCACATGACGCTATTTTTGTTGGAAACATGGAGGTACCCATTTCAGGAACGGCCATGAGACTACTTACCAAGAAGGGGTATAAAGGAGGAGGACTAGGTGTTAATGGACAAGGAGTGACTTATCCATTAGAGGTTGTACAAAGACCACAGTTTGCAGGTCTGGGGTACACTAAAGGAGAGTTCTCAAAGGAAGTAGAATCTTCCAAGACATTGTCAAATCCATCATAGGAAGAGGATGATTGGAACACATCACAATCCTCCCATGGCAATGCACATTGCAAAGGAAGAGATAAGGCAATCTCTCATCACCATAATTGCACCAACGATAGTCAAGAGAGGTATAAATAATCTCAGTATTGTAAATATCATTATGATTACAAACATGTTAATGATGAAGATAAATCATGGCGTAGAAAAATATGTAGTTTTTGAGGTTTGCATAACCATGTGGTTTCCGAGTGCTAGAAGAGAATGATAGAAAGATAAAGGATGAGGCATGAAAGGCCTTATCCACATCAGGAAAGGAAGTGGATTAATTAGGTTTAGAGGAAGAAGACTTATTGCAGTCATTGCAATACAGGTTGTCATCAAAGAGCCACATGTTGGATGCTCCATCCATAGTAACGTCTCGAGGACAAAGCGTTCGTGGAGGAACCAATTGGAAAATATGTTCAACAAATGAATCTGCCACATTCCTGGTGGTCCACTTTGTTAAGTAAGAGACGATTTTTCTAGATATGATAGCTTTTCATGGCCTCATTATGAAAACCATGTGTTGTGATTTAAATTGTAAAAGTGATGATGTGTTTTCCATCACTCATTAAAGCAAAAATTTTGTTTTGGCCTTTACTAATAGCTTGGGTATTGATTTATATTTCGATGCAAAATTGACCAAAGAGTGAGTCTTATAAACTCTTAGAAAGTGTGGGGATGCTTGGGTCATGATTGGTCATGTAATTAAGCATGTATTTTTCAAATATTGTACTACAGGTTTGTAGGGGATGCATGTGTTAGCTCTCAGTTATGGCTCCGAAGAACAAGGGTGAAGGAGAAGGAAGTGTGGCTTGTCAGGGCACTTGTGGCGCAGACAATGTAAAAAATAATAATTGCAGATTATGTTCATGATTTTCAAGGATAAAAATATCCTCAGTGGGGAGGAATGATCTAGGTGTCTCCAAACACACTCAAAATCCAACAATGGCTATGGATAAACTCAAAAAATCAGAATTCTCAGGTTTCACCCAAACTAGGACTAGATCATAGTGCTCATCGCCCTGATTCTAACGGTGTGAAAGACACTCAAATCTGAGTTTCTATGGTCAAGTTATGGTTGGAGAAATTTTTGATCAAACTTGGGCAAGTGGAAGGATTAACAAGGCAACAAATTGACCGAGACCTGATGGACAAAATTCGACCATCAAAAAGGGAGAATTTTTCAAATGGTTAATTTTCCCAGTGACCCTTATTTTCGTCAAATTTTAAAAAAGGAAAATGTTTGTTATTAAAATAAAAAATATAAAATAGGGGTGGCAAGATGCCACCCCTGCCAACCCTGGAGGAGTTAATATCATATTATATATAAATAAAAGTGATGTTATGTTGGTGTGATAGGCAGTTAAAACCCTCCATCCCATTGGTATATATCATAACACAAATATGTATTTCAAAGGTCTCTCGTCGGCGGACCCGACCTAGACCTCCAAACAATGCCACATGTCATATAAAACGAAGGTAGCAAGACTTGAACCTACTTAGCCGGTCTAGTCGGCCTGCCTCCTGAGCGCCTCCACATTGAACATAACATATATTATAACCACTGAACCAAACATTATATTTACCGTGATTTCAAACAAAATTGTGTCAAGGTGGGGGTTGGTGGATTTGAAACCCATGACCTCCCCACCTCTATTTAAATCCTTTCATAGTTGGACCAAAAAATCCACTTTGTATTGTTCACCGCTAAAAATTTATAACAAATTCTCATTCCAGTCGTTCGGGAGGAGTGGAGGGCGGATTCAGAACTTGGAGGAATGGAGCCATGAGCCAGTGGAATCAGGAGAAGATCCAAAGGGTGTGGAACCCTAAACCACAGGAATCTTGAGATACCAAAAATATTTCTCAGAGTGCCAGACGTGTTGGTGTGATCTAGTGGATCAGTTTAGTGTTTAAAATTCAAAGTTATCATATTGGCTTAAAAATAGCACCAAAGCATAGACCGTGTTTTCCTAAATCCAACGCAACTCGTTTCAGTCAAATCCAACATCGAATGCTCGTGATATCGCATTCTGTCCAAATTGGGAAACAACAATTTTTTTTGGAATTGGGTTGGTGGGATGCCCAATCATTAGTCTGTACTTCTGACTAGTCCATGACATGGTAGGTGACTTTTCCTCTATCAGCCAATGAGGGGTCGATACTTGGCACAACAAGGTTGGTTGTTGGATTGGTGTGGTGGATCAATCAGCGAGATCCACATGGGTCAACTAGAGGTTTCCATGTGGCCTCCTAATGGCCATATAAAATTTTGGGTGGAAGGTTGAACAACTTCCACTAGAATCGAAACTGAGACCTCATGCATGCTAGCCATACCTCCTACCATTACACCCATGTTGGTTCTTAATAACCTATGGGCGCATTAATTATTTAAAATTTCGTAACTATTGTGTCGGGGTGGGGACTGGGGTTAAACCCTAACCCTTGGTCCACCAACCACACCATGTGGTAGTAGACGAGGGGGTCAGGGGTAACCTTGGCCCCAAAATATATAGTTCACCATATCCAAATTATTAACACCATATGGTAAAGTTTATATGCCAAAGTTTATAACCAGTGGAGCATGTCATAACGAAAAACCATTTTTATTACCGTTATCCAAAGTTTCAATGGCGAGTTTGGTCAGCAAACACCCGCGGTTTCGAATTTGGTCACATGCCACAGTCAGAGAAATAGTTAAGTGTTAAGCTCTGGGAGGTTAAGGTTTATTCATTGATTAACTCTGACAGTTATTGTCATGTTATGTAACTAGGTGTAGGAGGCAGTTAAGGTTACATTATATGCTTGTGGGTATTAACACAATGTTAAATCACTAGTTAAATCTTTGTGCTGTCGGAATCTCGTCACATGAAATGGTTATGGTCACGGTGAAGTTTTATAGTAGTGGATTTAAAAAACCCATGGATCTAAGCATGACAGAGACCATATTTTAACAGAGGTCTGGTTTGGAGTTTGGTGCATTAAACAAACTCGACCACAATTCCAGCACCTGAAGCCCAGTCACAGTGGAGTTGAGAAACCAACAGGAAAGGTTGTTTAAATCCTGAATCCGACGATGCTGGATCAACCCAGGAGGGGTGAACACCTTCATCATTTTTCTTTTTTTGTATAGTGTTATGGTACTAATGTCTTCTTTAATTTCTTCAAAAACTAATTTTTAAAGAATGTTAATGTGTTAATGAAATTGACATAAGTGTTTAAAAACCCTAATATTTTTACTTGCAAAATTTGACATAAATCCTCAAGAATTCATATATAGATCAGTTTTGTATCAGAGATTTGGTTCTTTCTTGCTTTGAGGATTTAATTTTCTTGCAAGTGTTTCTGATTCTTACAAGGTTGAAGCTGAAGAGAGGAGAAGGAAAGGTTTTGGTTGCAAGTCCTCATGTTAGGGAAAGGACAAGGAGAGCACAATTTCCACAATCTCCACCACAAATTTCACCTCAAGTCACACCTGAAGCTTTTCCGGTCATCGCACATGAACGAGAGCCTTCCAATATGTCATAAGATGAAAAGGATTTAAAAAAAAAATTCTTTGACATGACGCAAATGGTGAAAGTTATCTATGAAGAGAGAAACACAAGGTTGCAAGGGGAGAGCTCCAATCCTCAAAAGGGAGATAAAAATTCAAGAGCAGATGGAGGAGATGGGGAAAAAACTCAAAAAGGGAATAGAGGGAATGGTGAAAAACCACCTTTGACACCACGATTATCTTCACCTCCATCCTCACCACCATCTTCACCATCACCATCTTCCACAACAACTCATTCACAAACACCTCCACATTATCCAAAGGGACATAGTAAAACTCCATTTCTAAAACTTGACATAAATTTTGATTTGCCTATATATGATGGAGAGGTAAATGCTAAGAGATTAGATAATTTGGTTCTTCAAGTTGAAGTGTATTTCAGGACACAAAGGATCGAGGATGATGATACTAAGATTCAACTTTCTTCATTAAGGTTTAAAGGCGCAACACTTATTTGGTGGGAAACCAAAACACAAGAGTACACGGAAAAAAAAGGTAAGGTTTTAACCTCTTGGAATGTTTGTATTTCTGTAATGAGAAGAAAATTCTATCCATTAGCATACATGTAGAAAGCTATAATGGATTTTCAAAAATTTAGGCAAGGCAAGGGACAAAGTGTGCAAAGCTATACTCAAGAGTTTAGAAGAAGAGCATTGATATTGGGTGTAGATTTGTCATCTGAAGAAACTTTGTTGAAATAAATTGAAGGTTTGCATAGCTATTTTAGACACAATAATATCATGTTTAACCCTACCAGTTTAGATGAAATTTTTTTATAGGCCACACATCTAGAGGCAAGAGGGAAACATGTTTCTAATGAAACAAGTAGGAATAACTTTGAGTTTGGAGAAAAAGGAAAGGGTAGGTTCAAGGTAAAAGGAAAGAAGAGTGCTTCCATTATGATGGAGAAAGAAAAAATCACATGCAAACACTGTTCCAAACATGACCATGATGAGGATCATTTTTGGAAACTTCATCCAGAGATGAGACCCAAAAAATTTAAAAACAAGGAGAAGGAGAAAACAACTGCAAATTCACAACATGATTCAAGTTTCGATTCCAGAGATGAAAAAAAGATCACAATGATGGGTTGGAAAGGTAAGGACATAGCACATAGTAGTTCTTCAAGTTATCTCAATGATACTCAAGATGAAAAATGAATAATTGAGATTTTCCATATTAGAGTTATTTCAAAGCATACCAAGATAGATACACTATTTGATAATGGTTCACAAGCAAATCTTATCTCAGAAGACATTGTAAAGAAGTTAAATTTAGAAACCATTCCTCATCCTAGACCTTATCCTTTAGGTTGGGTATGTGTTGTACTATTCAACAACGCCCCCATTTCATTTTTATAATAATTAATATTGTTATAATAAATGGGGACCCTTCTAAATTTTCCAAGAAAAAAATATAGCAATAGTTTTTCCCTTTAAAAAGTGTTAAAGCGTTAATCTACATCACTTAAGGCTAAGATATTTTCGCTTTATCACAGATCATAGAAGCCAAAGGTAACACAAGTAATCATTTGTCAGAATCTGCGATAAAGTGATCAATAAAACCCTTTTTTAAGATTAAGTGTTATGTTGTGCTCTTTATAAAGGCTTAGAAATATTTCTAGGATTCATGAAGCGCTTAAAGTATACTTTGTATAAGGAAAAAGTTACTCAAAGAATACACCGCATGTCGCAAATTGCAAAAATAGAAATAGCTTTCGAAATACCATAACTCTAATATTGCGATACCACGATATGGCAAATCTTGCAATCTTGCGATACTGCGATATCGTGGATCTTGCGATCTTGCGATATTGTGATAACGCTATATTGCGGTGTTGTGAAATATTACCATTATGACTCTACGATATTACGATTTATCGCAATCGAAAAATAAACATTACAATTAAATCTTATCATTTCAAAATATCATTCAGGTTTTCGATGCGATGTTTTGACAAGACCCAAAAAGAATCACACGAAGGCCATAATGCATAATTAATGGAAATAAACTGCATTTACTCTTTTAAAGGCTCGAGGAGATTTTTATTTGTTTATTCGTGGTTGCAATAAAAGTCCCATCCTTATCAAATTTACTATTTTAATTAAACCTCTAATATTATCTCTGCTTTACGTTCATTTTGATTTCTCTATTGTTCAATCTCAGGGAATAATTCTCAGGGATGACGAAGAAAGGAAAAAATACAGCATAGTATTCTGCATCCAAGGATTCAGGCATGCACCCTCTCTTTAGTGATACTACATGCAACAAATATAGTGGAGCTACCTTGTGGGAAGCCATGTATAATCTATTAGAGGATGAAAATCCAAATGTGTTGGTAATCAGAGTAACGGCTGATGCTAAAGCATCATCTAAAGCTTCCTATTTTGAAGTAGCATGTTCTTTCCTACATAGAATATCTTCAAGGACTAAAATCCTGCCATACACAGATATGGTGAAGTGCATTATTGACAATGCAGATATCTCAAACAAGACATTCAAGAATTCAAGAGTAGAGGTCATGGGGTCATTTTCTGCAGACAATTTGCACAGAATGTATCATCTACCAGCACCTCAAAAGGCCTATGATAGAGTTTTCATCGAGTAGTTCAAAAAAGTGAATGAAGACCCAATAGATTCCATGCATACCTGGAGGTTAGACTCCAGCAAATTCAAACGAGAGAAAACTGGTATGTACCCAATTAGGCCTCTGTTAGCTCCACATAGTTATGTAGCTGCTATGATGTGTAGGTTGTTTGGGAAAGTTGATAGTACCATGTTTTAGATGGAATGGATTCCATTAATTGATGAATATGTCAACTCCACTATTATGAATTGGGGTAACATTTTACTTGACAATTTGGCTATGCCTATCATATAGTATAAATAGTATAGGGTTGTATCTACTCAGTTCATCCCTCCTTTTTTAATGAGTGCTTATGTGATGGATGCCATCTGTTTCTATACAAAATTTCCTAATATGGGTTGGAATTGGACTCTCAAAGATCATTCTCCTATCCATGTGTATCATAATATTTTATGGGAATCTCGATTTTGTCCCCATTTTTATAAGATTTTTCAAATTATTATGATGCCCATCTATCAAACTATTTTTGATACAAAAGCCCCCACGCTTTCAGAAGAAGCAAAGATAGATATTTTTTCAGTGGCAAGATGGTTTGGTGAAGAAAATTTTACTTTTATTACAATTTTTGGGGTATTCCTGCTCCCCATTTTCTTCCTTATTATGTTCTGGATAAGTTATTGGCGAGAGAAATTGCATACAAAATAGTAGGGGAAGGTCTTGCAAAAATCCTAAAAGACATGAAGAAATCTATCTGGCCAAATTTTTCGGTACAATGTGGTTGTTTTGCCTTGTTTGATTTTGGACACGCAGTTAAAGAGGTGCAGAATATTGCATGCTTGAATGTGGCTATGATGGCAGGGAGCCAATACGATCCCAACCAATTCGCTCAAGACTTTACTGTTTTGTTAAAATTAGAAAGTCCATGGGTGAGAAAGATGATTTTGTTGACCTATTTGAAAAGGTCGAGACTTTCTCACAAGTGTTGCATTTTCTTCAATCAAATTAACTCCGGCTGACCTCAATCCTTTTCATATTTAAAGAAACAAAAGATTCACAATGGTTCTGTTAGAACTATTACAGATTGAGGAAAAAAGAGAGCCTACTCCTAATATAAGTTTAGAAGAAAATTCTAATCACAGTTCTGATCAAGAATCACTAGAGAAATCAAGCCAAGGTTTAGAACTTTCTAAGCATCAATCTCAAAATCAAGAAGAAGACCCTAAGGAAAGTTTTGAAGAGAATATAGAGATAAATAATGGAGAAATAACCAAAGAAACCTTGGTTGAAGAACAATTGGACATTAATTCTACACAGGATCAGACACATACAATAATAATAAATGACATGGATAAAGAATGGGAGTAGTTCAAAGAAAAGCTCCAGCTACCACAAACAGACACATGAATTGAAGGAAATTCTGATTTTCAAACTCCTAAATAGACCTTGCAAGTTGTAAATTTTGAAGCATATGTTGAAATAATCCCAGCCTACCCAACGTCACAATTTTTTTTTAGAATTGAAGAGATACCCCCTTTAGATATATTTTATAGTCCAACACATAAAGCAGTGGTAAGAAGATAGGGAAAGAAAATAAAGCTTGATTTATCAGCAACAACTCCATAAAATTAATCGATGGAGGTTTCCTAGAAAGACAACCCCATTGATCCATTTGAAAATTTGACAAGACTGTCACAATTCCTAGGTGCTTATGCAACAAATACAATTGATAAGGAAACAGAGGTTAGTCTTTTGCTTAAAGATAAATATGCAAGAATTCAGCTGTTAGAGAAAAAAATTGAAAAGGAAAGACATAATGTAAATAAGCAAACAGAGTTGCAAACTATACAATTTCAGAAATATTTTGAGCAAATGAAGTTATAGCACGAGGAAATCATTATAGAAAAAGATACACAGATTCAGTTAATACATAATGAAGTAGATAAACTCAGAAATCTACATTAGACAAAATAATTCATCAAAGAAACACTTGAGCTAAATACTCAATTGTCAAAACAACGAGAAATATTCTGTTAAAGAATCTCAATGATCAACCCATATTGTGAATCAAGTGATACATTAGTCCATCAAATGGCTGATAAGAGATTGGAATATGAAGAATTTTATAAGAAGATCTCAGAGTTTATCTCCTGTCAAGAATCTGAGGAAGGAAGAAAAGTTGATTTGTCGAAGATTAAAGAATCCCACAAAGATATTCTATTTACAGATTGGGATATGCAATTGAAGCAAGCAGAAATGGAAAAAACTAGAGCAGATGATATAACAACTAATGTAATTGAAGATGTGAATGAAAACCTTTATAATATTAATTTGATTAAAGAATGCAAGTCTAGAGTTTTCCCTTATATCAAACAATTAGAGGGACAATGGAAGGAAACTGCAAAAAATCAAATTGAAGCTATTAAAAAGTTTTCTAAGCTTGATCATGAATCTTATTGGTAGTTTCTAGTAAAACCATACAGTCAACAAATGGATTTACATTGTCTAACAAATTCCACTCAAAAGATAATGCCACCTCTCTCTGATGCTGTATTCATGGGACAACTAAGATCCAAAGTCAGCCAACCATCCCAAGTGAAGCCAATGTTGGATATTTGCGAACTGAAAAGCTTAATGGAAATGAAGGACCGTTCAACCTGATCAAGCATGTCATTATGTTTTTTTTAGTTTTTATCTTTTATTTTCAGTATTGTAAGGAAGGTTGTGTGAAACCTCTTCAACTTTTTATGTAATATTCTATTTTTGATACATATGTAATATTATTTAAACCTCACTCATGCATTTAGAGAGGGGTCCAGGATTTTATCAAAAACACTTTGCAAAATCTTGCATTTCTGTACTTTTGCGATTCTTTTGATGAAATACATGGAATAAGATCTTGATTTTCTTGAATATCGAAGCATACTCTACTGAATTTGAATTTATATACTCTTAGAGTGTATTTGGTTGAAAATAAGAGAAGGTAGACATTGTTGATTTCATGAATATAGCCAATCATAAAATGGTACTATTATCTTTATGATTGAATTCTATTTATGATTTAGCAATAAATTTCTTTATATTGTATTATGTATGAGATATGGATTATAGTTTTTCATTAAAGCACTATTGCATGACGTTTCAGCTGTAATTCCTTGTTGAGTATATAGTTAATCGATATATGCGATATAGTTTCACAATTGTTTTTCCTAACTATTTAGTCAAAATGATTATCTTTAAACAGTTTCATCTCTTTTAGCAATTCAATGATTTTTATTGTCTTTTTCTTTAAGATATCTTTGTAGATCACATAAGTTAAATTATTCCTGCGTATATATTAAGTTAAATATTATATTAAATAGATGCATGTGTTCGTTACTTAAATATATTATTTCCATTATTTTAAAATCATTTTCCATTTCACCTTGTATCAAACCCATCATCATCATATCAATTATTTGCTGGGAAACTGGTCCCATTATCCCCAGTTGGAGCTACTATAATAACGGAAAAGGAGTTGCTTTTAAGGTCTAGACTGGGTGGTTATCCCCTATGCTGTTGCAACATAATTCCAGGGCTTCAACAGTATGTGAGAATGAAAAATTGTAGGTAACAAGGAAGTACATCCTTAGATTTGCAATCACTGTAAACCTTCTTGATGAATTTGAACTTGACGTAGTTTCACTTGATATTTGTGGTATAGTTTTGGGAAGCCCATATATTTATGATAGGAGAGAAATATTTCATCACCATGAGAATAAGTATTACTTATTTAATAATGGCATCGATTACATTGTTAGAGCGCATAGTACTAAGATGAGTTTGTCTCTTATGAATGCTGGACAAATGAAGATAATTGTTAATGCTAGTCTAAATTTTTCATTATTAATGTTCAAGCATAAATATGTTGCGAATGAGGCCTTTCAAGGATATGAATCAAATGTAAAATATGATTTAAATAATGTTTCTAATGAAAGTGATAAGATGTTTCAGGATTATAACATGTTTCCTCCTAAAAGAGGCAAACAAGATCAAGTAAATTTGTAGCAACATGCATCATTGTTGAACATTGGTGTGAACAAGGTGTTAGTGTTAGAGAGTGCAAAGGTCAAAGAGAAAGTGCAAAAGAAATTTGAAAAAAATGAAATTTATTATTAAACTAATAGTCAACTTCCCTTTCTCATAGAACTCAACCGGATCTCCAATGGATCTAACATGCATGCATCTAATAATAGTAAATCCTCAGTTGCATGTGAGATCACTGCTTGTGAAGTAATTAATATTTAATTCACTTAATCTCTCACAGGTGTATCTTCAGTTACAACTAGCACAACTTATTTTAACTCGCTTAACTAAGTTAAACACATTACAACCTACATTAACTAATGCACCACTGCACTTCGAACTTTGTTACAACTAGAATTAATCTGCATGCCTCACCAACTACCTGTAACTCAAAATCATTTAGCTAAATGAATTTATCACTTTCAGTTAACTGTTTCAAGTCAATATTGAGAATAGATTACAATTTAATGTCCATCTTAATTAAGGGATAACCAAAATAGACATGCACCCCAAAATAGCACTATGGGCCCCACCCTAGTCTGGGTGCTTAATGCAACTAGGCATGGGTGCTGAAATTTTCTTGTTGAATATCAACACTCCCTCTCCACAAGAAAGGGATTATCCTTCACCCTGATCTTCTCTCTATGGTATTTGAATTTTCTCCTGGCGAGCGCCTTGTCAGAATATCTGCATCCTGATCTTCTGTGGGAATGTATTGAAGCAACATTATCCTTCTCTGCACACAATATATAAGATGATGGTACTAGATATCTATATGCTTGGAACTATCATGAAACAAAAGATTAATTGAGTGTTTAATGAAACTGTGATTATCACAATGAATCACTGTCAGATCCATCTGAGAACCAAACAGACCAACCAAGATCTTTCTCATCCAGATAGCCTCACATGCAACTTCACTTGCTGCCATGTATTTCACTTCTGCTGAATTGAGTGTCGCGGATCATTTTTTCTTTCTGTACCAGGAAACTACTGTCGATCCAATGCTAAGGATATCTCCTAGTGTGCTCTTTCTATCCGATGGACTGCCCGCCCAATTTGCATCTGTAAGGCCTTAAAGTGTCACTCCCTCTATCCATTTGTACCATAGACCATACTCTTATGTTCCCCTCAGGTTTCTCGAGACAACATTCCCTGCCTTCCAAAGGATCTTTGTAGGCTTAACCATAGTTTGACTCAGCTGGTTAATTGCGTAGCAAATGTTCGGTCTCGTGTTCACCAAATATATTAGTGAACCCACTAACTACCTATAGACAGTAGCATCCACTACCTCTCCAGACTCTTTCCTCCAATTTTTTGGAAGAGGAGTATCCATGGGTTTGCAGCTCTCCATGTTAAAATTACCTGGTATCTCCTTTGCATAGTTTCCTTGATACACAAAAAGTAACCATCCCGCTGCCATATTTCCAATCCAAGGAAATAATGAAGGAGTCCCATGTCCTTCATTTCAAACTCCCTTGAAAGATCTTCCGTGAATGAGTGTATCAACTGCTCATCACCAGTCAAAATTAGATCATCAACATAAAGAAACATGATCAATAGCTTACCCTCAACCACAATCTGGTACAAGTTTGCATCTGATTCACTTTTGGTGAAGCCCAATCTGGTGAAATAGTTGTTGATATGAGTGTACCAAGCACGGGGAGCTTTCTTTAGCCCATACAATTCTCTTTTGAGTCGGCACACATGCGACTCACTGTTGAAGATATCAAAACGTTCAGGTTGCTCTATGTACACCTCTTCCTCAATGATCCCTTTGAGAAACACAGTTTTCACATCCATTTGATGAATGCACCATTCCATCTACACTGAGAGTGCAAGGATGGATCTTATGGAAGAGTACCTGGCAACAGGTGTAGAATTCTCATCATAATCTATCCCCTCGATCTGTGAGAAACCCGGGGCCACAAATTTGGCCTTGTATTTCTCCACACTCCCATCAGCAACTTGCTTTACCTTTTAGATCCATCTTAATCCAACCACTGATTTTTTGACCGGTCTTGGGACTATCTCCCATGTAATGTTCTTGACAATGGATTCATACTCCTCCACCATTGCATCAACCCAAGTTAGTTGCTACACTTCTTCCTGAAAGGAAGATGATTCAGTCACAATACATTTTTTCATAAGAGCAATGTATCCAGTAAATCAATCAGGAGACTATCTCTGTCTATGATGTGAAATAGGGGCTCCAACATTCTCTGTAGCATCAAGTCTCAATCTATCAGCTTCCTTGGTGTGCCTTCTGCCATTTCTGATGGATGGCTCTACATGAGTGTTCCTCCACTCCATGAACCTCCTCATGTCGTTGATTCACATCTTGAGACTCATCCTTGGGAACCTAAAGTTCCTCCTCTAGATGCAAGTCCAACTCCCTCTTAAGGGACAACTGCATGGCTTTCTCCTCATCAAATTTTATATCTAATTGCGCAACAATCATTCTGTTGTTTGGAAAATACACACGATAATTATGGGTTGTTTTAGTGTACCCCATAAAAATCCCAACCTCAGTTGTTGGTTCCATCTTCTTCCTGGTGTCCTTGGTCACATGCACATAAACAGACGAGCCAAAAATCTTAATGTGTGAAACATTAGGTTTGTTACCAGTGAAAGCCTCTTCTGGTGTACTCATGCCAAGTACTCAATGAGGACAACGGTTATTCACATGTACCATTGTGTTTCATGCTTTCGCCCACAGATGCATTGGTAGGCCTTGATCATGCAACATCGCTCGTGCTGCACCCAAAATAGTTCTGTTCTTCCTCTCTGTGACCCCATTATGTTGTGGGTTATGAGGTGCTATGAGTTCTCTTCAAATTCCTTCTTTATTGTAGAAGTCCTTGAATTCGTTAGAGATGTATTCTCCACCATTATCGCTCCTAAGAGCCTTCACTTGCTTCCTCGACTCTTTCTCCACCAGTGCCTTAAACTCACAGAAATTAGAGAATATATGATCTTTATTCTGCATGAAGAAAATCTAACACTTACGAGAAAAGTCATCAACAAAGATTACATAGTAATTATGTTTTGTTGTTGAAGCAACAGAGAAAGGACCACACACGTCTATGTGAACTCTCTCAAGGATCCTCGAAGCTCAGTTGTACTTCTCATGAAAGGTGGCCTTTACATATTTTCCAAAGTACATCCCTTGCATGTGTCTGACTACGCAAGTGTACCCCTAAGAATACCAGTATAAATATGCTGCATGACTTTCAAGGCTCCATGGTGAAGATGGCCCAATCTCCTGTGCTATCATTCGCCCTCATCTTGGCTCACCACTTGATCTGCTTTACCCGTCATTATTGTGCAACCATCTACCTCTAGTGTGTATATATTCTTAACACAAATCCCTATCCTCTTCTCTTGTCATGTTTTTTTGTGTCACAGGAAAGCTTATCCTTCACTAAAGACAACATCATAACCTCTATCCTCCAACATTGCGACTGAGACCAATTTTTTCTTCAGACCTGGTACATGCATTACATCTTTTAATTGAAAGGGTTTACCTAAATACCTCTGAAAGGTAATGGTACCAATCCCGGTAGAACTATACCGCTTGTCATCGCTCATTTTAATATGCATATGGAGATCCTTCTCCTCCAAGTCACTAAAAAGTTCCTTATCTCCCGTCATGTGAAAGGAAGCGACACTATCCAAATAAAACGCAGATCCCAATCCATTGGAAACCATGCATACGATCAATGAGAAGTCAAGATCAAATTGTGAGGCAAGGGCCACACCAGCCTTCCACATTGCATATGGTGTGGCTTTCACATGGAGGCTTGAGACAATGTGGTCTCATACTCCCTCCAACAGGATCCTCCTTACCTTTTCCACTTTCCTTTTCCATGCATCAAGATTTGCAGCATCTACCACAGTGGGTTTAGGAACATCAGTGTCAATGAATTCCTTTAAGCAATTGTCTTTGAGTACTGCCTCCATCCCATCCTTCTAAGAAATATATTTGGAGCTTCCCTCGAGTGCATATTCTAACCTCAAGCCATTGAAAGCCATTTCGATCTTGAATTATTGTAGCACCAAGAAAGTATTTTTGCAAATTTGAATTCTATCCAGTCACAAACTCAACTCCTTCTTCACTTCTACAATTTCCTGTGCTCTGATACCATGTAGAAATTATACAACATGCATGTATATCTTGGATTCACATGATCTAAAAAAGTACTAAACTTAAATAGTGAATCGATTCTACAAATATTTTGCAGAATTAAAAACACAATCACTAATCACATGAGCATGAATAAGAATCAAATCAACCACAACACAGATAATTTCCTGGGGAAATCTTACAGCTAAAAACCCTACTAACCTCTATTGTATATTCAACATGGATCATGAAACAATTATACACAAAACTATTCTCAAAATAGCTCTCCAGTACTCAACTAATTGTCTCACACTGCCATAAGAAAAACTGACAAACACATAGCCAATTTTCAGCCTCCAGACAACTTGCATTGCTTGCGCAATCCCTGATGGAATAGATCCCCTAAAGATAGGAATTTTTGCCTTCCTTGACTATGCAAGTATCATGAGCACTCCAATGGCTGTTTGGTTGCATTTGTGCAACCCAATAATCCTACAACTGATAATCAACTTCCCTTTCACCTAGAACTCAAGTGGGTCTCCACTAGATCTGACATTGATGTAGCTAATAATAGTAAATCCTCAGTTGCATATGAAATCACTAGTTGCGAATTAATTAATATATAATTCACTTGATCTCTCACTAATCTATCTTCAGTTACAACTAGCACAACTGAGTTTAACTCACTTAACTGAGTTAAACTGATTACAACCTGCATTAACTAATGCACCACTACACTTCAAACTCTATTACAACTAGGATTACTCTGCATGCCTCACCAACGACCTCTAACTAAAAATCCATTAGCTAACTAAAACTATCACTTTCAGTTAACTGTTTTAAGTCAACATTTAGAATATATTACAATTTAATGTCCATATTAATTAAGGGATAACCAAAATAGACATGCACCCAAAAATAGCACTGTGGGCCCCACCCTAGGTTGGGTGCTTAATGAAACTAGGTGTGGGTGCTGAGATTTTCTTGTTGAATCTCAACATTTTTGTCCTAAATATGACACAACTCATTTCACTTAAATCCGAGATTAGATGCAACCGATATCGCATTTTGTTTGAATTCAGAAACGACAAAAAAATTTGGAATTGGGTTGCATGGATGCCTAATCAGCAATATGTACTGCCGACTGGACCATGACTTGGCATGGTGACTTGTCTTCCATCGACCAATGAGGTGTTGAAACTTGGAACAACATTGTTGGTTCCAATTTTGGTTGATTTGGTTGGTTTTTGGATTGGTGTGGTGGACCAATCAGGGAGAGCCACGTGGGAAAACCAGAGGTTGCCACGTGGCCTCCTGATGCCCATGTAAAATTTTGGGTGGAAGGATGAACAAGCTCCAGCAGAATCGAAACCGAGAACTCATTCCTACTAGCCATACCTCCTACTGTCGGACACACGTTGGTTCTGAATAACATATGGGCACATTATTTATTTAAAATTTCATAATTATGGTGGCAGGAGTGGGGACCAGGGTTAACTCCTAACCTCCTTTCCACCAACCAGACCACATGGCAGCAGACAAGGGGGTCTGGGGTAGCTTTGCCCCAAAATATATATTGCTCCATATCCAAAGTATTAACACCATATGGTAAATTATATATGACAAAGTTTATAACTGGATGGAGCATGTCATAAGAAAAAACCATTGTTATTACTGTTAACTAGAGTTTCAACTATAGGTTTGGTCAGCGAACACCGACGGCTTCGAAGTTGGTTACATGCCACAGTTAGAGAAATGGTTAAGTGTTAAACTCTGGGAGGTTAAGTTTTGTTCGGTGGTTAACTCTGGTACTTTATTTCCATGGAATTTAAACATGTGGAGGAGGTATTTAAGGTTATGTTATATGTTGGCAGGAATCAACACAATGTTAAACCGATAGTTAAATCTTCATGGTTTTAGAATCCTATCACATGAAATGGTTATGGTCGCGGTGAATTTTTATGCTAGAGGAGTTAAACAACCCACAGATGTAGCCATGGTAGAGACCATACTTTAACGGAGGTTTGGTTTGGAGTTTTTTGCGTTAAACAAACTCGACCATAGTTCCAACACCTGAACATTGGTCAGAGGGGAGTCAAAAAACCGACGGGAAACATTATTTAAATCTCGGATCCGACAAATCCGGATCAACCAATTGGCACATTTTTATGTGGTTTGAGGCCAAGAAAGTGCATTTAACCATTCAAAAATTTACATCCAGTGCGGCGGGAATCTCGCCGACACGAGTAAAATTTGTCGCCCCACGTGGTCGAAAAAAGCTAGAAAATGTAGGACTCTTGGGAACCTTATATGTTTGTTAAAATAGACTACCCCCAAAACCCTACTTCTTAGGTTCCACATCCTATATTATAAGTTATCCTAGACCTCCACACCATTCTCCTTTTTTTTATTCTATCCACTTTATCTAGGGGCATTACTTGGAGTCTTAAAAATACTATAAGGGAAAACAAAACAAAAGGCTTAAGACGAGACCTATACCTAGCCACTTATTCACCTAGAGCACTCACGCCTAGGTATTGGAACCCTTACCCCACCGTAGGCATGGAACCTTTATATTAATAGAGATCTTATTACCAATAATACATGAGCCAATCTAGGTAACCTCACTTAGATATTTTGAACTTAAAACCTTCACCCTAGCCCCCCCTTGGGATAATCATTTTTTTGAAACCGTTAGCCATGTGTATCTATTGTTACACCATGAAGAAATTAGTATTTTTACCAGGAGCCAAACTGCTTCACTTAGTATTATAAGCTAATATGTTAGCTCAAAGGTTGCAGCTAGAAATCCCAACCCTATACCTATAAGCTAAGCCGATAATACTTCTATGAGTAATCTAAGGAATTACCAGAGGAGATATATGATGGAAGTGTGAATTGTAGGACAGTTAGCAAAAGAATTAATTGGAGCATAACTGATTCAGGTTTTGACCTTTTTTGGAGCAGAAAGAGCCCAACTAGGGGTTGTTTACTGTTCTAGAGCCATTGCAGACGTTGTTTAAGCATTATGAGCACTTCAACTTGATGTAAACACATTTTTTCAAGCATAATGAAAGAGGCCCAACCATTGTAAGCTAGACTAGGAGATGTATCCCAGGAGGGGTGAACTCCTTCATCATTTGTTGTTTTGTGTATATTGTTATGGTACTGATGTCTCCTTTAATTTCTAAAAAAAATAATTTTTAAATCATGTTAAAATGTTATTGAAATTGACATAAGGTTTAAAAACCCTAATCTTTTCACTTGCAAAATTTGGCATAAATCCTCAAGCTTTCGTATAAAAATCACGATGTTAAAACTCGGCAAGTTTGTATTTTATTTTGCATGATTTCATGACACAAATTCAACAGTGTAGTCCATTTCACCAGAAGATATTTTAAATTTCTAGACATCACTGAACGTGGAGGTATATGGTGCAGTTGTAACATGTCCTTCTTTTGATTTGCTGAGATGATGGTTTTCTTGTTGAGATCCATGATTATCATAATGTTGAGGGAAACTTGTTTTACACATCATGTGATATTTTTTTAGCTTGTCACGCTGAAGGAAGGCCCATTTGAGTGAGAGTTCCTATAGGGAGAACGTCTCGTGAAGAGACATGCCACTCAGGTTGAGGGTATTTGTCCTTGTAATGATAATGAACATATCATGCACACCATCATCATCATTTTCATCATTAAATGAAGTGGCCTCCACTCTCTTGACACCAGGCACAGATTCGTAACCCAAACTGGGTGAACTATGTTATTAATTTGTTTTGTGCTCATGATTTGATGGTTTTTGTTACGTTTCATTCTTTTTAAAGAATAAACATGTGGTTGTTTCATAATATTTCATATGAAATTCTGCTAACATCACAGAAGTAAAATATATTGGTTAATTCCGATAGATGAAGAGATATAAATCATTGTAAGACCCATATAAATAAAAACAAGGACAAAATGGGATTCATTCTAGCCAGCAACTGAGGTATATTGAAGTAGGGTCTCTCTCACTATAGTGGAGTGGTAAATAGGGTTATAATAGTTGCCCCAAAATGCATGAGGTCATAACAGAAACTAATGGATGAAATGGATTACAAAAACATTTATCCAAATGTGAGGAAGGAGTTGATATGAGGGAATCAGATCAGAGCCACATTTATATCCAATTATCAATCATAAGAGGATAATTCCTGAGGTGAGCATAGTTATGCTCAACATAAAAAGAAATTGAACATGGTTTCAAACCATAAAATATAGGTTCATGCCATGAAATGCTAGCACATGTCGAGGAGACATACACATTGGATCCATGTGACAAACTAAAATATCATAGCCACCAACAAATAAAATCTAGATCTATGTCATTGTATACATCAACAATATGGGCACATAAAAGAAAAGTTTCTTGGAATAACACTGAAAGTAAATAATATGATACATAACTCCAACATAGGTTGGGAATGGTGCCATATAATTATGACATGTTCATATCCTAAGGCATTCTACTCAACCATCATAGTATGAATATACAACATGTGAATATATAAGATAATTTTGAGCATGGTATATTATTGATGAATGAGGTATACTATTAACAGATGCAAGGGGTTCCACCAATGATGAAAATTGATCCCCAGATATTTAGAACAACCTCAAAAGTATGAATAAATGTGATGACATAAAACACTTGTGGATTCAACTAATTAGTATATAATGAGGTAAACTAATTGTCAATTGTGAGGAAGCCTGCCATTGAGGACTCCAAGCTCCCAGGTACTACTAGTTCCTAGATAGAACTCATGGATAATGAGTTGAAGTTGACAGGAGAATATTCATCAAATGAGGGAATGTATCCCCAAACAATAAACAGGGAATAGAAAGAGAGATGATGTAAATGGATGAAGACATGAGGTACAACTGACAAAAAATATCAATAATGACTGAATATGGAAAACTAAGGTTTAGAATTCCCTTGAACATGTAATAATATGATAAAAAAGTGACTTAAAAACATTGATTAATGAACACCATTCTTCCTTTTAGCAACACAGTTTTGTTGCGACGAGTACCTTGTTGGAATTGCATTTTGATCCCATGATACTAGAAAAACTTATGAAAATATTTTCAATCATACTCGCCTCCTCTGTCTAATTGTAACACTATATCTGATGAACATTTTTCTTCTCTTTCATTGCCTTGAATTCTCAAAACTTGTTAAAACAATTATAATTCTTTGTGATAAAATACACCCAAGTCTTTATGTTGTAATCATTTATTAAGGTTAGGAAGTGGTCTCTTACTCCAAGTGATTGTGTCTATATTGGACCAAACATATCTATATGAACTAGCTCCAAAGGTGCACTTTCTCTATACGACACACCCTTAGGAAAATTGTCTCCATGCTGCTTTTATAGAATGAAACTCTCACATGAACTGGTTTACTCTTGAATGGGAGGAAACCCCCTCAAAAATTTTATATTCTATAATATTTTAAAGTCATATAGGAAAATTTATTAGCTAATATTCAAAAAAGGCCTAATTTTTCATGATTTTTTAGAAGAAAAAAAAAAGACTACAATTTCCATTTTTTATAAAAATTATTTTCCTATATATTACAAGATGAGCTATTTGAACTTAAAAATCTCCAAAATAGTGTAGAGACTATATAACATATTTGGAAATTTAAATACTTTTATAAAAATATCACCAAACATTTTACAAAATTCATATTAGGGACTAGTAAGATTCTCTAAGGTATCTAAAATTTAAGATAAATTTACATCCTTAAAGTTTCCCCTAAAGTTCATTAAAATGTAGATGACCAATCCTGAAGTGCCATAACCAAAAATCATCCAAGAGAGTTTCCTTTTGTTAAAATGAGTAATCATGTTTGTTATACTTCATGGAAATATGATACATCTTATTCTTCATCATATTTACTCTTGTAGTCAACATATTACTAAGATTTTTATCATATATAACATAATCATCTCCATTAATGGCTCAATTATAACCTTTTCTAATAAGTTTTCCAACACTAAGAAGATTATGTTTCAAACCTGGTGCATAGTACACATTTGGTATGTTCCATTTTTTACCCTATTTTGCGAGGATGTTAACCATGCCTTTTTCCATTACTTTTTGAATATTATCTTACCCAATTTCAACTTATGTACTTACTGAATCATCCATATATACAATTATTATTATTGTTATTTTCATATGATATTTATATTCACTATATAAGCCAAATATCATTACATATCTCTTCAGAAGAATTACATGCAAGGAATAAATATTTTGTATACTTCTCAAAAGAATAGTTTGCGCCTTGTCCGCTAAGGTTAACTTTATTATTTCTACATTCATTAGTATAATGAGCCAATTTATTACAATAAAAGCACCTATACTTTTATTTTTTATACCTTTGATTTTATTATGAACTTATATTACTACTCCCCTTTGAACTATGAGGATTTTTGATATAATCTCCTTTCTTGTTTTGAATAATCTCTTTGATTGTTTCTTTTGTTGCTAGATTTCCTCTACCTCTTGATATTCATCCTCGTCTACCTCGTGAGATACAAATCTATGGCTTGAATGTGCTTTCCAAATATTCATCAGGTGTATTTATTGAAGATTCATGGGATAATAATGACCCCAAATTTTCATCTACTTATGGCCACGACAAATAGTTATACTCTTCAATGGCCTTGACCAATGCATGAAAATTCTTAGACAAGGCTTTGAGAACTTTCTCTACCACTTTTTGATATGAAATATCTTCACCATTCATCCATAAATGATTGAAAATGTTTATTACTCACGTCATGTATTGGTCCACAGACTATGACTGTTTCATCTTGAAATTATCAAAATGCATCCTCAACGTCTACAAAATAACTATGTTCACCTTCGTAATCCCCTAAAATATAGTCTCTAATATGTCCCACACTATCTTGAAGAATTTTTCTGCTAAGATATTGGGAAATATAATCTTGTCCAATTTCTTTTCGATGGAAACAAGTTCTTCTGCATTGTTTTATTTGTTGACTATGAGTTGATCCTTCAGTGCATTCATAAAAAATTTGTCACACTACCTCATCATCTATCTCTTTATAGGCATGGACTACAAGGTCCCATATGTCCTTGGAACGTAACAATTTTTGCATCTTAATGGTCCTGTTTGCATCATAACATAACAAAGTTTCCCTATTAGAATCATAAATGGTAGTGAAGAAACACTCGTTTAAAGGCATATCACTTTTTTTTTAAATTTATGAAAAAGCTTTTCTTGATGGAAAAAAGAGATACGACAAAAAATAATTTTTTAATATTCTTAATATTTTTAACTTATTTTATTTTTTTCCTTTTTCGAATCAATCCTTTTATTAAATAATAATTAAAATTGTCCACAGGGTCTTGGATAGATGGTTATCGTGTGAGTTGTTAAGGCACTCTGTGATGTGAAGTCATTGGTTTAGTTTGCCGTCTCGATCGGGTGTTGTATTTGGACATGATGATGAAGATGTAGTCCTACCCAACTTGCAAAAAAAATAATGCTAATTAGAAATCAATTTCTATAATATACTAGAGACTAATGTTTCTCAAGATAATATTAGGCATATTATAATTACACAATTATGCATCAATAATATTAGAATGACTTGTGCACATGAAATTATTTCATCTAAAACTTGTGGGTGAATTTAATAACTTGATTACATTCTTAAAAAAATTTCAACCATTCATAAAATGGTGGCATAAAGACACAATGGCTTGTGGCATCTAGGGTTGGTAGTATATCTTTTGTGTTTTCATAACACCTTCTGTCACTCTTTTTTATTAGATGCTCTTGGTTGGCCTAGGTAGATCCATTTTCCCTTGCAAGACTATCCCTATCTCAAACAAACAATTTTCAAAAACTATACATGACTCTTCCCACAACAAAAATGTGTATGTATGCGGTTCCTTTAAATTCTTCCCACATATGACTTTTAAAAATTGAAAAAATATATTAAGTGCCTATTTTCCAGGTGAGGTTTACTGGTTAGACTAGAAACACGCCTATAATATATCATGGCCTAACTGAATTAACTGAGATTTGGTGGTATAAATACATCCTATGGTTTGGCCTAAAAAGCATCGTAATTATTGACATCCTTACTCTGAAAAATTATCCCTAGACCATGGTTGTGTTATCCCATGCTCTTTGCACTTCCAATCTCGAGGAAATCCTTATTTCCGTTGGCATATATACACTCCGCGAAATCCTTTGCTCTCGCTGGCAGTTGCTATGCTGACCTTCCTTATTCCTGCACTTGTACTTCTTTTGGAGAAGAGGTATTCATTGGCCTAAGTAGGAAGGATCAGTGGTGTTCATCAGTGTCACACACAATAAGAGGATTAGCTGTGGCTTATTGTCTCATATTGTTACTAATTTTAATTGTGTTCATTTCATTCCAATTTTCATTTTCATCATTAATAAATGTGATTTATAATGATATTCTATGCTGGCTAGTTTGCATGCATATTTACTTTAATGGCAGCATGTTATATTATTGGCAACAGAATAAACTTTATAAGAAGATTCAGATATTTGGAACCTATGAGACTGTTTCCAAATAGACCATGCTGCATTCTTTTCCTATCTTTATTATTCAATTATTATGCATGTTGATCTATTGGTTTGATTAATCTTTTGTCTACTCTATCGTATCTAACCCTAGCCTTAGGAATATTTCTACAAATAGGTGATTATCAGATATTTTGTATGCGCTCTAATTTATTCCTTCGTGGATATAATGATCGTAACTAATGAATAGAGGTGGCTCTCTTTTCTCGAGCAACAATGTTCAACCTTTCTATAAATTACAGCAATATCGAATAACAACTATAAACCAACGATCAAATACTCTCTTTTTAGTGAAAATTTGTTTCTTCCTATAACAACTATCATATTATTCAATTCCTAAAATCATGGATTTTTAAATTCCTAAGCTCTGATACCACTCCAATAGACAGAGGATGAAACCACATATCAAGAAAATAGAGGTTTTTCTTTGTAACTTGAATTGATTGATTTAATTTCTTTAAGTTACATCATTAAATAGACTCACAACTTCTAAAAATAGATGTGTTAATCCTAGCTCACACATTCATGATTGATAGTTCCGAAATTTAGAATCAATGTAAATTTCCATAATTTTCATTAAACAAATTATACAAAAATCAATTTTACCACAAGAAGACAAAGAGGAATTTGTAGCAGCAAATCCTTTTTCAATGATGACACCTCCTAAACCTATTCAAGCTTAACAAAGTGGTCCACAAGTTACACTCTCAATAATCAATATGATAGTGTCACACATTCGACCAAATACCCCAGTCCAAGTGCACTACTTCTATCACCCAAAAAATGATCACCTAGTCATTTTTAACTAGGTTGATTGAGATACACCATGCAGGATGGATTTTTACATATTAAAAACCCACTTTCAACTTAGGAAATAATTTAGTGAACCATTTTCCTAAATTATTTATTATTAAAATCCAAAAAACCAGTCGAGAATAATTAAATGGATCATTATTTCATGATTTAAATCACTAAATAAAGATATTTTACCATTTGAAATATCTTTACCTCTCTTGAAAATATAATAAAATATTCCTAATGGCTCGATCTTGATTTAGTACAATTTTTTTTATTATTATCCTAAATCTAGATCTATCCCAATATTTTATTATAAATAGAGGGGTTTTCTCCTTATTCCCAATAATCATCCCTGGTGTTAGTTTCTATCAGTCACATTACTATGATCCTCGTGCCCTTGTTGAAGACTACTTATTTCCTCAACTTTAGCGGACCCTCTTCTATCGTCATAAGCACATCTATTGAGGAGGGTAGTCTAGAGGTTCAAATACCTTGGTTCCAACCGTCATTATTGTTTGGTACCTTGGATAAAGCAAAGGGAATCATCACTTCCTTTGACTTGGTTTTTTTTTTTTCTCGCATCCTCGACTATAGCTCAATATCGCATAATCGAGAATCATCCACTTTATGGTCCTGTTATCCATATAATTATCCCAACAGTCCTCAGGTGTGTGTGAGATGTTCTAGATCTCATGATGGGGTGACCCTTCAGGTAGCCCCCACATTCCCAAATGTCAGAAGATCATGATCCAGCCTTAGATGTAGTTTCATAGATTTAACTGGCTTGGTTTACGTCGATCATAAAGCCTACAACATGTACCTCTCTTTATATGGTCCATTTAGATCCTCAAAGCCCTTTCTTGTTGAATAGGGCTTATTTGGTTGTGATATCCCCATCATATTAGATTGTGGGAATTATGTCTTGGCCTTTATATTCCACACAACTTATATATATGGGACTCATTACATCATTGTATTCATTTCTGGTAAATTGATGCCAGCATATCATGTATCATGTACCATGTTGCTCATAAATAAATTGTTAGAAACACTATTATTATTTGAACTCATTTATCTCGACAGGTATGAATATGCTTCCCCTGGCTCATTGATATCTTGTACTCATCATAAAAGGAGACTTCTACCTAAAAATTAGGTCTCTCCCCCTCTAGTTTCCATCCTTCCCATTGCTTCAACTCTCTCTCTCTCTCTCTCTCACACACACACCTTTTTTGTCTCATGAAAGTGAACCTACAATGTATTTTAGTCATACAATGTGCTCCCGACACTCTTATATTGGGGGGCAATCTGTTATCACCCAAAAAATAATCACCTAGCCATTTTCTACTAGGTTGATCAAAATACACTATGCAGGATGGGTTTTTACATATTTAAAACCCACTTTTACCTTGGGAAATAATTAAGTGAACCATTTTCCTAAATTATTTCTCATTAAAATCCAAAAAACCCATCAGATATGTAGATATTTATTTATTATTCTCTCGAAATAATTATTAAATCATTATTTAATGATTATTTCTAACCATTTTGACTTAACCACTAATAATTAAATAAATCATTATTTAATCATTATTCCATATCTATCCCCTATTTTTCTCTTGAGATAATTATTAAATTATTATTTAATAATTATTTCTAATTCATATTTAGACTTTATCCCCATAAAGTAATTAAGAAATCATTTTAATTTATTTTTTACTTTAACCACTTTCCTTGATTAACTCAATAAATCATTATTTTATTAGTTAACTCACCGAATAAAGATATTTTACCATTTTTTATATATTTCCCTCTCTAAAAAAAATAATAATAAAATATTCTTAAAATCTAGATCTTGATTTAGTCCAACAATTTTTATTATTATCCTAAATCTAGATCTATACTAGTATTTTGTTATAAATAGAGGGGTTCTCTCCTCGTTCTTCACCACAACTACTTCATCATCCTCATTACCATCCTGTGATATTTGAGATCACACTTTTGAGTTCAAGCAACCATTACTTCCTTTTTCCCATTGCTTAAGCATAGAGTAGTAAAGGACCCATCCCATCAAGAAGGATTTTGTAGATCTGAATCTACAATATATCCTCACTAGGTGTAATTTTTTGTATTTTGAATAATAAAATCATTTTATTATCTATTGGGTCCATTTCATTTTATACATTGTGATTTGTTGTTTTATTTTCATTTCATGTTTTTGTAGGGTTTCTAATGTTTGTTTTGAAAATATAAAGAATAATAACATTCATTATTTTTTATTGTTAGGAATATTTGTAGCTATTAGCTTAAGTGAATACATTTGGTACAACTGCTAAAATGTTTTACACTAATAGCAACAAAGATCAACAACTCCATATTCTCCAAGTTCAAACATCAAGTGAGATATCAAGTCCATCTTTGGTAAGCACGAGAAGACAAAAAATCATAAATTGGAGTCATATTTATGAGAAAAATTAAGGAGAAATAAATGTAGATTTCAATTCTCTATTTACTTTATTTTGTCATGTAGCAAAGGACCCATCTCATGAAGAGGGATTTTGTAGATCTGAATCTGCAATATATCCTCACTAGGTGTAATTTGTTGTATTTTGAATAATAAAATCATTTTATTATCTATTGGGTCCATTTCATTTTATACATTGTGATTTGTTGTTTTATTTTCATTTCATGTTTTCTGTAGGGTTTCTAATGTTTGTTTTGCAAATATAAAGAATAGTAACATTCATTATTCGTTATTTTTAGGACTATTTGTAACTATTAGCTTAAGTGAATACATTTGGTACAATTGCTAAATTTTTTTACACTAATAGCAACAAAGATCAACAACCCCATATTCTCCAAGTTCAAACATCAAGTGAGATATCAAGTCCATCTTTGGTAAGCACGAGAAGACAAAAAATCATAAATTGGAGTCATATTTATGAGAAAAATGAAGGAGAAAGCAATGTAGATTTTAATTCTCTGTTTACTTTATTTTGTCATGTAGTTGATCCAATTAATTTTGAAGATGCATTCAAGGAAGAAAAATGGGTAGCAGTAATGGATGCAGAAATAATGACAGTAGAAAAGAATGATACATGGGAGTTAGTGGATCTTCCACAAGAAAAATAAGTCATAGGTGTGAAGTGGGTTTGTAATACAAAAAGTAGTGCAGAATGAAAGATTGAAAAGCATAAAGCAATGTTGGTTGTTAATTTATACAAGTAATAACATGGAAGAGATTACGTTGAAGCATTTGTGTCAGTCACAATAATGGAGATAATGAGGAACATTTTGGCAATAACACCATAGGATAAATAGAAGGTATATCAAATGGGCATGAAATAATCTTTCTTTAATGGAGTTCTAAAAGAGTAAGTGTATGTGGTGCAACCACCTATAAGTTATTAGGTTCAAGGGAAAAAAGAAAAAGTGTATATACAGAAGAAAGCTCTTTATGGGTTGAAGCAAGAATCACATACATGGTATAGCAGGATCAACTTATAATTATCAAACAATGACTTTAGAAAATGTGATGGTGAGCCTACTCTCTAAATCAAAGAGAGTGATGATAAGATTTTAATTTTTTTTTATATGTATATGATTTTATTTTCACAAGGAGTAATGATATTCTCATTGTTTATTTCAAAGAAGTCATGAATATTGAGTTTGAAATGACAAATTTGGGACTATTAAGATATTTCTAGGGACACAAGTGAAGTAAATGAATGATAACATTTTTATTTCTCAAACAATGTATGCTTTAGACACCTTCAAAAGGTTTAAAGTGCAGAACAACAAGAATGAACCAAATCCAATTACCATGGGCTTTAAAGTGTGTAAGGATGAGTGTACCAACAATGTATATCCAACATTATATAAAAATATGGTTGGAATTTTTATGTACTTGACTATAATCCAACCTATTTTAATGTATGAAGTGAGTTTGGTTTCAAGATTCATGGAGAAAGGATAGGAAATACATTGGAAAGAACCTAAAATAATTCTAGGGTATGTTAATAGAACTAAAGTATATAGCATTTCATATATTACAACAAGTGATATTACGATAGTTGGATATACTGATAGTGATTGGGAAGGAAGTGTCAATGATAGAAAGAGCATATCAGGGTACATATTTCATATGGGTTTGAGAGCCATTTAATGAGCTTCCAAGAAACAACCAATAGTTTTATTACCATGTATCAAGCTACATATTGTAGCAATGAAAACATTTCAAGCAATTTGGGTGAGAAAATTTTTGAATGTTTCATGGCATGAATAATAAAAATTTATTGTGGCAACAATTATGTGGTTGTTCTATCGAAAAATTTAGTTTTTCACAAAAAAATCACATCGACACAAAGTATCTTTCATTAGGGATGTAATCTCTTATATACCCTGGGTTAACATTTCTCTTTGGTAAATAATTGTAATTATTTTTAAATGACCAAGAGAGGGACAAAACTACTGTTGCATGAGGAAGGATATTTTTTAAGGAATTGTTGGTTTTAAAAGGAAGGCATGGGTTGGCAGAAGTGGTATTAAATGAGCTGATTGTGCAATGATTTTAACCAACTAGAAAAGGACATAACCAAGTGTCTTTAACCTCTAACAACATGCAAGACAGGGAAAAAATTTAATGGAACATAATTGGTTGCATTTTCCAACGAGGGGGGTTGCATGGAATCTCACTAAGAGGTAGGTGGTTGGTCGTTGAACAAACAAGGAACGATTATCTAAGGGGGCCTTTTGGGAGAATCTTACACTCACTCTCATGCATACACTCCTGGGGGAAAATACATGCACATAAAAGGAGAGGAACACATAAATATTAAGAGATAATAAAATACAAAAGAGAAGGAACAATGAATCCTATTTTTAAGTTTTGGTCTTTGGATCATAGCACAAGATGAAGAATCCTTTGACACAAGGCTTGCTGGGTAGAAATTATGATAGAAAGAGAGAACTGGATTACTTTCCATTTTGAAGAAACCATTGGAAGTTGATGGCTTCATGCACCTGCTACATTAGAAGGATCCACCCTAATGCTTGTGAGGACTAAAAGAAACACCAAGAGTTTCCTTGGGCTAAAAAATTTGGTGCTTCACTCATCGATGAACCACCTGGAGTGTGATTTCCTTTACCATTCAAAACTTAACTACCGATAAACCTTCCTTATATTGGTTGTATTCTACTTTAGAATGAGTTTAAGCTCTCTATGATGTGGTATCCTGGCATGAAGTGAATATATGTGAAATTTTGAGTATCATTTGGGTAGCTAGTGGATGAAGGTAGTGTAGCTTGGTGGCATTTTTGTTTCAATTATTTTTTTGGTGAAAATGCCATAAAATCACTCCACCTCAATATTTGGAATCTAGCTTAGGGGTGGCAGCTACAAGTAACAATAGCTATATCTTGTCTATTGTTGGGTGGAGAGTTGAATTCCCACTCTCAGTTGCAAGAATTCTGTATTGAATAAGATAAGTGTTTCTTATGGTCTTTATTCACAATAAAAACATGTTTACATTTATGGTCTAAAATGGTGTTATTAATTCATGTGACATGACCGTGATATTACTATCTATAGCATTTACTATTATGTTGTGTCATTGTTTTAAAGTTGTTGGAACAACATCTGCTGATGTTGGTTATGTTCTAGTAGCAATCAATATGGAGATCCTTCCTTATTGCAGTGACGTGATTATGTTGATTGCAAGATCTTACTAACATTTCTTATGTAGTTGTGTGGTATTATCGATAATTTCTTCCTCTTTGTTCCTTAATGACCTATTTATTTTATATGGCATCCTTCTCTAAGGATTCAGTAATGTACATTCCAGTTCTGGGTATACATTTCCTATTAACAAGAGCTCAAGCTAGAGTGAAACTTATGTTTTAGTTTTGTGAATGGCACTACTTCATGAGCTTGAATGACTTGATTTCTGTAGTTTCACTTCACACCATGTTACATATCAACTATGCACATGATGATGTGAATCTCTTCATGTTGGGTGTTAGATTTTGTATGTGTTCTTTGGGTTGGAATGATGTGATCAATCCCTTTTTGAATGGCTAGTTGTAGTAATAGTGCTCGATTATATTTTCACTCTATTAGTATGAATATATGTATATATACCAGTTATTCTCTTATAGTAATCATATGGAATATCCTTCATAGATCACAGGATCATGAACTTGTTTTGATTACAAGCTCAAGGTATCATATCAGAGATCCCTCTCTCCTCATTGGTGTGTCATTTTCATCTAGAATTTATCTAAGCCTTCCAATAATGTAGACCCTGGTTCTTGGGTCAGTGTTATTATCCTCTCCAAGTTTATGGCTACGAGGGCCTTTTATCCTTGTTTCAGATAAGATTTCTCCAAGACCTAAAGGAATTGGTTTTATACTTATTAGATGGGAATGAAACTACCTTTAAGCCATAAGTATGATGAGAATTTTTTCCTCTATGGACATGTAATCCCTTGTATGCTTCTGTTTAGATGTATGGATTTTGGTATGTTTACTGATAATCAAGGGAGACCATAGACCTATGAGATTCTGAATGGATAAGTATCTGAAATAAATAAATAATTCCCTATAATTTATCTTGTATTTTTTACATTAAGAACCCAAAGACAATGAATCTATTGTAAGCTGAGGATGGATAACACCAATGGGTGCCTTAGTAAACCTTATTGGAAATAATCAAGCTTTGGTGGAGATCCAAGCTATTACATAACCAATGTGAACTCGACTAAGTGTATGTAACAACATGCATAACACAGAGTAGGAGGAAGATCCTTTGTCTTATCCTTCGGTCTTATTCTTATCCATCATATGGGATGAGTTATCGAGCATCACGATAGTTATATTGAAGGTTTGGTTTCTAGCCATATGACTACAACTCTAGACCAAGGGCTATGGTTTGTATGATCAGTGGGTAGGAATAAGAGAGAGACATCAACGGTTAAAAAGAAACTTGGGATGATGTAAGATCAAAGGTTATGTCCTATGTTAGACTCCACAATGTCCCAATGATGATGAAAGGATGTCGATGAAGGTAACCTAAAACTAAGCTTTTGTTTTGGTAGCCAGCCCTACCAAAATAGAGAGAGTTCTCTCTATGAAATCTGTGTGGGTGGCTGTGTGCATCTCTGTAAGTGGTGCTTGAACTCTTGGTACAACCGAGAGGGGGGGGTGCCCAGACTCTTAGTTAAGGCGGGAGGGGGGGGGTAGATACGGTTGTTTTATAGGTTTTAAACCTTTTATTCAAACTAACACTTCGCATCTTCATTTCTTGTATCCCGACAATATGATAATCTTGGAATTTGAAAGCGGTATTAATATAATAAAACAACAAACTTAATATGAGCGGTATTAAGCGAGATAACTAATATAAATCAGTCAACACACATAAAAATATACCCGCAGACACGAGATAGTGGAAACCCATAAAAAACGATATCTTATTATTGTTGTATTAAAACAGCTCAACTCCCTATACTGCTGTTTTCGCAAGCATATCGCTACGAGGCCTCCTACTACCTCAATTCTGCAAGCTACAACGGAAAGAGCTCCAACTCCTCAATTTAAAAGCCCAGACAATTGGCGATTTACTCTAGATATCAGCTCTGTTCTGTATCTGCTCTTCTTCTCTTAATCTTCTTTGCTTTATTCTTCTATATTCTGCATTCTTTATATTTTCTGTCTCAATTTTTTTGTGCATATCAAATTGATATTATATATAGAGATCCTCACATGACTGTTTGTATTTCACAAAGAATTTTAAGTGAACAGTCATGACTCTTTGGCTTCTGTCTTCTTATTCCTTTTTCCAACTCATTTTTAGAATTACTACAATATGTACAAATTTCCATGCTACAGTGGGATTTTGTCTTTTCCTTAGGATACTTGCCTTTGCATCACAAACAATAAAAATAATTACAACATTTACATTTTTCAGTTATACATCTCAATTCCACTCAGCTCCTGTTCACTGTGCTTTTGTGATCCTGCTGCATATATATATACCTTTTGTAAAATCAACTCTCGGCATCTTCAAAACTGTGATCGAATCAAAAATAAAACCCAAGCTTATGACTTTAGTACAGTGTATAGATATCTCGTCGTGTATGCATATTCCTGATGCAAACTGTCAATAAACAGTGGCTTTAATAAACTGTGACGGTGTTTATAACCTTTATATCAACAAACAGTATTACGTTCCCCACTTAAACATATATAAATATATCTCCTAACCTTATGTTATGCCACCAACCTTAAGCCAATGTTTAATCTTCGAAACTTATATTAATACTCCACCCTTTATAATAATGTTATCACCGGCAGGATTTTATATTAATAGCCAACACTGTACGAACCAATGACTTGGAATAACCCCGTGGCTCCAGGCCCTACCTCTGCGATAAATCGACCAATCAAATGTTCGTATCGTACCTGGCCTAACCTCCGCACACCTTTGTTAAACTTCGAGCAAGTTCTGCGAATAATCGCCGTCGGATATCGAGCCTCCAGATCAACGGTGTGTGTTTATTTCGCTCCACGTCTTCAGTCGAGGTATAACGCGCGAAGGCGCGCTTTAAACAAGCGGTTTTGGACGGGTCCACTTGCCACGTATTGAACTCTGAATGGAATCGCTCCAATTCAGAAAATACCACCTGCACCGGAAAAGCGGTGCGAAATGGCAGGGTGGTTTTCGGCAATCCACATTTACTGTTCATCTGGTCGAGGTTCCACTTCCTCCTACGCTCCAGGTTCCGGTCCGACACTTTTACTCTGGGTTCCGTTTTTGTTATTTAACAAAAACGTTCACTGTTCAATGTATTTTTATTATTCGACTCCGCTCCATTCAATTATATATATATATTGTCAACTATGGTTCTGCTCCTATTCACGCTGGTTCTTCGGTGTATGAATATATATAGACCATATATATATATAACATACCTACCATATATATAATGCACAGTTCTACCATATCAATCGAATACAAGTGCTCCGTAAAAACTTATGTTATGTGTAACGCCCGACTGTTATCTATATATGTACATATTTTTGAAATAACAACAGTTTCTCTGCAATGACGTATGTGGCTCTACACACATCGCTGTCCACTGCTGCCCTCTTGCCTCTCTCTTTGTTGTAATGCTGACTCTCATCTCTCTGTATTTGCTTCCTCTGTCTCTGCTTTTCTCTTCATTTCCTCTTTGCTCCATTGTCTGTCTTAGTCTCCTTGTAACTGTTCCTGTTTCTGCATCTGCTACCTCCTTTGCCATCAATGACAACATTTCCAACAGTCTCCCCCTTTGGCATTGACGGCAATACATACATTTTCTCTGTTTTCCTGCTCTTTCTCCTGTTGCTTGCTCTTCCTCCCCCTTTGACATCAATGGCAAAGGGTTGCTTTTTGCATTTCCTCTCTCTGAGTTATGTTTAGGCCCTCTTCTGATGAATATACACTGTAAATTGATACAGTTATTTCACTTGTATAGAGCTAAAAGTGGGAATAATGATACTTCATAGAATACATTGTATCAGCTTTATTTAGTCAAAGATGTATAATCACTACTCATATTTTATGTTTTAGATTCTTAATATAATGTTTCAATACTTATCATTTTGCTCTGTAATTGACCTTTTGATGCTTGAGTAATGCGAATAACTTTAGGAAAATAACTTGGTGTTCTTTTACCTTAATCCTTTGATTCTGAGGACCTGATTCATGCTTTCCTTGCTGGCTGTTCTCCCCCTGAAATGATATTTTCATTTTTGTTCTCCCCCTGAAATTGTGCTTTTCTCTTTATATCAGAGAGTAGCATCTGCAGATACTACTCCTAGTTTATCTCTCAAATATTGAAATGGTTCTCTAGCAAGAGGTTTGGTAAATATATATGTTGTCTGCTCTTTTGTTGGTACATATTCCAGCTTTACTATCTTCTGAGCCACTTGTTCTCGGAGGTAATGATACTTGATTGGAATATGTTTAGTTTTTTAATGAAGTACAAGATTTTTGGATATACTTATAGCACTTGTATTATCACATTTGATTGAAATAGGTTCATCAATGCTTACCTTCATGTCTTGAAGAGTTTGCTTCATCCACATGACTTGTGTACAACATGTTGTTGCTGCTATATATTCTGCTTCAGCTGTAGACATAGAGATGGATGTTTGTTTCTTTTTTAACCATGCCACCAGACTTTCTCCTAGATAGAAAGCACCTCCACTTGTACTCTTCTTGTCATCCACACAGCTGGCCCAATCTGCATCTGTGTATGCTGATAAAGTGAAGTTTTTGCTTTTAGGATACCAAAGTCCATACTGTGTTGTTCCTTGTAGATATCTGAGTATTCTTTTTACTGCCAGAAGATGGTTTTGTTTAGGTGTTGCTTGATATCTAGCAACTAGTCCTACTGCTAGCATGATGTCTGGTCTTGATGCAGTCAGATACAATAGACTTCCAATCATAGATATGTAGAGTTTTTGATCTATATCAGCAGATCCATGTCAGCCACCACAGTATTACGTCGTCTTCTGTCAGTCCTTGAGTTGACACGGAGTTTACGGTGCTCCATTTTGAATTTTCTGACATTTCTTTTAAGTATTTTTCCTGAGAGATGAAGGTGTTTGTGTTATTTTGTTGAATTTGCAGTCCCAAGTAGAAACTGAGCTCTCCAATCATAGACATTTCAAACTTTGTTTTCATCTCATCAGCAAACCCTTTTGCTAGTTCATCTTTGTTGCTTCCAAACATAATGTCATCAACATATACTACAACAATCAGGAGTTCATTTTCATGGGCTTTTATATATAGATTGTTGTCTACTCCACCTCTCTTAAAACCCTGTTTTTGCAAATATTTATCCAGTCTTGAGTACCAAGCACGAGGAGCCTGTTTCAGTCCATATAGGGCCTTCTTCAGTCTGCACACATAGTCTTCTTTTTCTGTCAATGAGAAGCCTTCTGGTTGTTCCATGTAGACTTATTCTTCTAAGTCTCCATTCAGAAATGCAGATTTTACATCCATTTGATATACTTTGAAGTCTTGGTAACATGCAAATGCCAGGAACATTCTGATAGCTTCCATTCTGGCTACAGGGGCAAATGTTTCTTCATAATCAAGTCCTTCAATTTGTGAGTATCCTTTGCAGACCAGCCTGGCTTTATTCCTGATTACTTGCCCTTGCTCATTCATTTTGTTTTTGAATACCCATTTTGAACCAATGATATTCTTCTCAATTGGTCTAGGAACTAGTTCCCAGGTATTGTTCTTCTCAATTTGGTCCAATTCTTCATTCATTTCTTTTACCCAATACTTGTCCTTGCTAGCTTCTTCAAACTTCTTTGGCTCTATTTGTGATAACATTGCTATGTATACTTCTTCTGTCTGTTCAGCTAGTTGCCTTCTTGTTTGCACTCCTACACTCTTGTCTCCTATGATTTGATCTTCTGGATGGTTCTTTTGAGTGTATCTTGAGGGGGTTTTTGAGTTCAGTTCAGCATTTTCTGATGTTTTGCTTATTTCTTCATCATCTTGATCCTCTTCTTCATGATTTTTAGGATGGCTGCTGCAGCCTATATCTCTTGTCTTGTTTGGGAGTTCTTCATCAAATCTTACATCAATACTTTCTACAATTTTTCGAATAGTTTTGTTGTAGCATCTATATCCTTTACTCTTGGATGCATATCCTAAGAATATTCCTTCATCTGCTCTTGCATCAAATTTCCCCATATTTTCATCATTGTTCTTTATGTAGCACTTGCTGCCAAAGACTCTAAAGTGCTTGATTGATGCAGGTTTACCATGCCATAGCTCATAAGGTGTCTTATCACTGTTAGGTCTTAAATGAGCTTTGTTTAGAATATGTACTGCTGTGTGTACAGCTTCTACCCAAAAAGTTTGAGTAATGTTATTCTCTTGCATCATAGCTCTGGCTATTTGTTGTATAGACCCGTTTTGTCTCTCTGCTACTCCATTCTGCTGAGGTGTCACTGCAATGGTAAATTGTTGTTTTATTCCATGTTCATTACATAGGTCTGCAAAGTCATAATCTGTGAATTCTCCTCCTCTATCTGATCTGATACACTTTAGCTTGCATCCAGTTTGATTTTCTGCTAATGCTTTGAATATCTTAAACTTTTCCAGTGCTTCTGATTTGTTCTTGAGAAAAGCAACCCATGTCATTCTGGAGAAATCATCTACTATCAGCATGAAGTAGGATTCTCCACTTGGTGTCTTGGTTCTAGCAGGTCCACATAGATCCATGTGCACAAGCTGGAGTGGTCTTCTTGTTGATAGCTCATCTTTAGATTTAAAGGATGTGCGAGTCTGTTTCCCCAATTGACAATATTTGCATATGGTATTTGAAGGCCTTTTTATTTCAGGCATATCTCTGACAACTTTCTTCTTACTCAGTCTGATGATATGGTCGAAGCTGAGATGTCCCAGTCTCCTATGCCATAACCATGACTCCTCAAGTTTTCTAAGATGGCATGCTTCATCCTCCTCTTTCACTATGTACACATTACTCTCTGTTTGGACACCTTTGAGCAGAGTCTTTCCTATTGTCCTTGATCTGACTTCACAATCTTGTGCTCTAAAGAGAACTTCACAGCCTTTGTCACACATCTGACTGACACTCAGTAAATTTGCTTTCAGCCCATCTACAAATAGTACATCTTGGGCCTTTCCTCTTCCATTATCTATGCTGACTGAGCCTTTTTCCTTGATCTTGCCTGATTTATCATTGCCAAAAGTAACATTTCCAGATTTCTTTTCATCAAGAGTAATAAACTGACTTTTGTCTCCTGTCATGTGTTTAGAGCAGCCACTGTCCAAATACCATTGAATTTTCATATCTTGAGCAGTTAGAGCCAGGTCACATTTATTCACCTTCTTTATCCACTGGAGGCACTCTTTTGTTTTGTATATTTTGTGAGGTGATGACCTCCATCTTCTTTGACGACATTTGGAAGGCATATGTCCAACTTGATTGCATATACAGCATTTGATTATAGTTTTTGTAGAATTATGAGTATGAACATAATTTCTTTGATTCGTAAGCCTCCTTGAGGTGTTAAACATCAATATTTGTCCATACTTTCTACACTCAATGATTTTATGACCAAATTCCTTACAATAAAAGAAATAACCATAGAATCTATTTGCATACCTGATGTAAGGTTGTCTCTTCAATGTTTGCGTCTTTTGCTGGTTTGAATTACTCCTTTTTGCATGACAATATGCAGCAATGTGTCCTAACTTGTGGCAGACATAACAGGTGGCATTCTTCATTGGAGGGAAGAATCTTCTTTGATGATTTCCAAATTTTGCATATTCAGGGGTCTTAGTATTTATTACATTCTTTGCTGCTAGTGGTTTCTTCTGATCTTTGTCTCCCTTATTGCAGATTTCTTCTTTTGTAGGAATTGTTTGAGCGACTTCCTCATTCTTCTTTTCTTTTACAAAAATAATCTCTTTGTCAACCTTTTCTTTTCCTTTACTTGATTCTCCTTCGTAGCCTATTCCAGTCTTTATCATAGGGGATCTTTGAGCAACCAAAATTTCATTCAACTTAATAGAGCTTGTTGTTTGGGAAGAGTTTATAACCACTTTCCTCTGAGTATTTTCTAATTTCTTTCTGAGACATACTACTTCTTCTTCCAACTTTTCTTTTTCTTGAGTTTTTTCTTTGATTTACTTAAGTAACATGTCCTCTATCTTCTTGGCTTCTTCAAGCTCTACTTTTAGCTGCTTAAGGACTTCTGAATTCTGTTCTTCTCGTACATATTTGAGGAGAATGTCCTTTTGTTTTCTACATTTCAGTTTGAGTCTATCAATCTCTTCTAGAGCACTTCTTAGCTCCCCCTCAAGGTCTACTTCACCTTCTTCTTCTTCTTCTAGCAAGAGTCCTTCAAGATCTTCTATGGCCATTAGCAAAAATTCAGAGGTTCCCTCTTCTCCTGAGGATTCATCTGAGTCTTCAGATGTACTGTTGTCTTGTTGAGCATAGAAGGATTTTCTGCTGAATTTCTTTCCTTTCTACCAGTTCTTTGATGTGTTTTTCTCTTATTCTTGAGCTTGATTTCTTACTTTCTTGTGAGGACACTTAGCAGCATAGTGTCCCACTCTTCCATAGTTAAAGCATTTGAAGGGGAGTTTACCTTTCTATTTACCTGAGCCTCTATCCAATTTCTTGACAAACTTTGCCTCTTCTTCATCCGAGCAAGAGCATATGTCTCCCTCTTCTCCTTTCTTCTTTTCTGTTTTAAAGGCCGCTTCCCTCGTACTTGGCTTTTTCTGTGGGAGCCTCATTTCATAGGCTGTTAGATTTCCAAGTGGCTGGTTCATGGTCAAGGTCTCCCAGTCAGCTATTTCTTCTATTGCAGACACTTTTGGATTAAACCTGGATGGAAGAGATCTTAGAATCTTTTGTACAATTATACTTTCTGGCATTTTTTCTCCAAGAGCTTTCATATTGTTAGTAATTTCTGCAGCTTTTAGGAAGAAACTGGCAATGTCTTCATCATCATTCATTTTTAAGTTTTCAAACTGGGCTCTATATACTTGGAGTTTGGCAGTTTTTACTTTCTAGTCACCCTCATGTATGTTCTCAAGGGTATCCCATATTTTTTTGGCAATGTCTTTGTGCATTACTTTAATAAACTCTGCTTCACATAATCCATTCACGATGGCATTCATGGCTTTTGCATTAGCCACAAAATCTTGTTTTGAGTCTTTTTCTGTGTCAGTTGCCTTCAGGGCATATCCTAATTCCACAGCAGCCCAGACTTCTATTCCTAGAGACATTATGTATGTCCTCATTCTGATTTTCCAGAAAGCATAATTTTCACCAGTGAAGAAAGGGGATTTATTGGTTGAGCATCCTTCTTTACTACCCATCTTGGGAACCTAGAATCTCCTTTCAGTTGTTAGACTTGTACAAAGGAACCTCCTCTGATACCAATTGTTGAACTCTTAGTTAAACTGAGAGGGGGGGGTGAATCAGTTTAACACATTCATAGAGTTTTTAAACCTTTTATTCAAACTAACATACATCTTCATTTCATGTCCAGCTTAATATGTAAGTAATCTTAGAATATGAGCAGCAAGTATTAATATAATAGAACAGCAGACTTAATATGAGAGCAGCAGGTATTAAGCAGATGATATAAATCAGATCAACACATAAACATCATGCACGGAGACACCAGATATAAGTGGAAACCCATAAAGGGAGAAAACCACATCTTATTATTGTTGTGATGCAAAGGCAAGCTCCAACTCCCTCTCACCACTGTTTTTCTGCAGGCACCAACCTACAGGAGGCTCCTACCTCAATTTTGCAAGCTACAACTTGCAAGGAAGCTCCAACTCCCTCAATTTAACAAACTGAATGTTTGCTGATTTACCTCAGATATTAGCTCTGTTATGTAGCTTCTCTTTCTTCTCTTAATCTTCTCTCCTTTATTCTTCTATATTTTGTATTCTCTATATTTGCTCTCTCTCTCTATCTCTATCTAACTCTTATTGAGCATATCAATGTGATATTATATATAGATTTCATTACATGACTCTTTACATTCCTCAGAGAATTTGAAGTGAGTAGTCCTGACTTTTTGCCTTCTGCCTTCTCATTTATCCAACTCATTTTAAAATTATAGCAATATGTACAAATTTCCATGCTACAGTGGGATTTTGTCTTTTCTTTAGGATACTTGCCTTTGCATCATAAACAATAAAAATAATTACAACATTTACATTTTTCAGTTATATAACTCAATTTCACTCAGCTCCTTTTCACTGTGTTTTTGTGCTCCTGCTGCATATATATATACCTTTTGTAAAATCATCTCTCGGCATCTTCAAAACTATGATCGAATCAAAAATAAAACCCAAGCTTATGACTTTAGTACAGTGTATAGATATCTCGTCGTGTATGCATATTCCTGATGCAAACTGTCAATAAACAGTGGCTTTAATAAACTGTGGCGGTGTTTATAACCTTTATATCAACAAACTGTATTACGTTCCCCACTTAAACATATATAAATATATCTCCTAACCTTATGTTATGCCACCAACCTTAAGCCAATGTTTAATCTTCGAAACTTATATTAATACTCCACCCTTTATAATAATGTTATCACCGGCGGGATTTTATATTAATATCCAACACTGTACGAACCAATGACTTGGAATAACCCCGTGGCTCCAGGCCCTACCTCTGCGATAAATCGACCAATCAAACGTTCGTATCGTACCTGGCCTAACGTCCGCACACCTTTGTTAAACTTTGAGCAAGTTCTGCGAATGATCGCCGTCGGATATCGAGCCTCCAGATCAACAGTGTGTGTTTATTTCACTCCACGTCTTCAATCGAGGTATAACGCACGAAGGCGCACTTTAAACAAGCAGTTTTGGATGGGTCCACTTGCCACGTATTGAACTCTGAATGGAATCGCTCCAATTCATAAAATACCACCTGCTCCGGAAAAGAGGTGCGAAATGGCAGGGTGGTTTTTGGCAATCCACGTTTACTGTTCATCTGGTCGAGGTTCCACTTCCTCCTACGCTCCAAGTTCCGGTCCGACACTTTTACTCCGGGTTTCGTTTTTGTTATTTAACAAAAACGTTCACTTTTCAATGTAATTTTATTATTCGACTCCACTCCATTCAATTATATATATATATATATATATATATATATATATATTGTCAACTATGGTTCTGCTCCTATTCACGCTGGTTCTTCGGTGTATGCATATATATAGACCATATATATATATAACGCACCTACCATATATATAATGCACAGCTCTACCATATGAAAAAAAAACTTATGTTATGTGTAACGCCCGGCTGTATGAAAGATTCTCGGAATTTATCTATATGTACATATTTTTGAAATAACAACGGTTTCTCTACAATGACATATGTGGCTCTGCCCCTGTCGCTTCTGTCACTTTGCCTCTGCCTCTACTGCTGTGATAACAGCTCTGTCTCCGTATTTGCTTCCTCTGTCTCTGCTTTTCTCTTCATTTCCTCTTTGCTCCATTGTCTGTCTTAGTCTCCTTGTAACTGTTCCTGTTTCTGCATCTGCTACCTCCTTTGCCATCAATGACAACATTTCCAACACTCTAGTCTATTTATATTTTTTTTATTTATTTACTATACCTCTAGAGTAAGTATAAAAATAGGTTTTATTTATTTACCGTACATCCAGTTTATTTATTTTTATATTTATTTACCATATCTGTTTTTTTGACTGTTAGTAAATATACTCCTTCATTTTAAATGTATACTTACATTACATTTCTTACCTTACATTTCTCACATTACATCTACATATGTGCCTTATACTCCGACACTTCAAATGTTTCCATTACATCTACACATGTACCCTATATTGAGCTCTTGATGTGGATTTATGCAGGAACACAACAGAATACACATATAGTCATAGATACAAAGATGCAGTGGAAATAATGCTTCATTTTATTAAAATCAAATGACTGAAATAAACTAGCTAGGGCACTGGTAGCGTATCTCTAAGAAGAGATGTGGCGGCTATGGGCCTATGAACTGTGTTATAGAACTGAAATGTGTTTACAGAAATAATATAAATAAACAGCTAGGGCGCTAGTAGGCTTATCTCTAAGAAGAGATGTGGTGGTTACAGGCCTCTGAACTGTGCTACAAAACAAATGACTGAAACATGCTTATAGAAATCATGGAAATGGACGAGCTAGGGAACTAGTAGTGTATCCCTGAGAAGAGATGTGATGCCTACCTACCCCTGAACTGTGTTACAATGCGACATAATGGAAATGAGCGGGTGAGGGCATTGGTATCGTATCTCTGAGAAGAGATGTGATAGCTACAGGCCCCTCCACTATGTTACAATGAGGCTCGAAGGCCTATTTATTGTTGAGAAACAATGTAAAATCCAAAACGTCCAAAAACCTAACCCTAGGAGATGAAGCGCCAAAACTGTGGGCTTCATTTGGGAAAATTGGTGTTTCAACTTTTTGGGGACGTAAATTTGGCATACGATCTCTGTTTGACTCACTCAATAGCTCGTTAGAAAGATCTATCTGAGGACTACAACTTTTGAGTGAGCAACATTAGTCTATGGACCCATGTTGCTCCCAATTTCCCCAAAAAGCATCGTTTATGGCCTCAAAACGGCTCCAGAAATTTAGGTCCCGAAAAAATGCTAAAAATAGTAAGTTGTATTGAAACTTACAAACTGAAATAAATGATGGTGGGGGTTCAAATGGAATTAATGGGTGGCCACCAATATCCACCTGGATCATTAAGTCCCCTAAACGCCTTCGAGAGTGCAGGACCCGAAACCCTGCTAAAAATAATAAGTTGTGTTGAAGCTGAAAAACTGAAAGAATTGATGTTGCAGGTCCAAATGGAATAGGTGGGTGGCCACCGATATCCACCTGGATCATTCCTCCCTCCTTAGGAAGCAATGGTCCCCATTGCGTTAAGTTCCTCCATGAGGGGAAAAATCTCTTAAACTTGGTATTGGGTTTTTCCAGGTTTTCACAGACGTATTGGCAGACGTGCTGGATGTAGATGTGCCACCGGTGGTAGCTGTTGAAGGATCTTGTCAAATTTATCCATCATCGCATTCCTATGTTTCTCGAGGGCCTCCTCGAGCAAGATTTTGATAGGATTTTCTGCTCCCTCGTCTTTCTTTCCTTCCGCCATGGGGGGTCGTTGGGGTTCGCGAGGTTGGACTCCTTATACCCTAGCCGCGTTGGGGAAATGAAAAGAAAAACAGAGAAAGAGCAGACCGCTCTGATACCACTAATCTGGATTTATGCAAGAACACAACAGAATACACATATAGCCATAGATACAAAGATGCAGCATAAATAATGCTTCATTTTATTAAAATCAAATGACTGAAATAAAGTAGGGCATTGGTAGTGTATCTCTGAGAAGAGATGTGGCGGCTACAGGCCTCTGAACTGTGTTACAAAACTGAAATGTGCTTGCAAAAATAATGTAAATAAACAGCTAGGGCGTTGGTAGGCTTATCTCTGAGAAGATATGTGGTGGCTACAGGCCTCTAAACTGTGTTACAAAATAAATGACTGAAACATGCTTATAGAAATAATGGAAATGGACGAGGTAGGGCACTGGTATCATATCCCTGAGAAGAGATGTGATGGCTGCGATCCCCTAAACTGTGTTACAATGCGACATAATGAAAATGAGTGGGTGAGGGCACTGGTGGCATATCTCTGAGAAGAGATGTGACGGCTACAGGCCCCTCCACTGTGTTACAATGAGGCTCAAAGGCCTATTTATTGTTGAGAAACAATGTAAAATCTGAAACATCCAAAAACCTAACCCTAGAAGATGAAGCGCCAAAACTGTGGGCCCCGTTTGGGTAAATTGGTGTTTCAACTTCCCAAGGACGTAACTTTGGCATACGATCTTTGTTTGACGTGCTCAATAGATCGTTAGAAAGATCTATCCAAGGACTACAACTTTTGAGTGAGAAAAATCAATCTAAAACCCCATGTTACTCCCGGTTTCCACAAAAAACGTCGTTTAGGGCCTCAAAATGACTCCAGAAGTTCAGGACCCGAAAAACTGCCAAAAATAGTAAGTTGTGATGAAACTTACAAACTAAAAGAATCGATGGTGGGGGTTCAAATGGAATCAATGGGTGGCCACCAATATCCACCTGTATCATTAAGTCCCCAAAACGGCTCCGGGAGTGCATGTACCGAATCCTTGCTAAAAATAGTAAATTGTGCTGAAGCTAAAAAACTGAAAGAATTGATGTTGTGAGTCCAAATGGAATAGATGAGTGGCTATCGATATCCACTTGGATCATTTGTAAAACACCTTTATAGACAATAAGAAAATGTTTAATAAAATGATTTACAAATAATATAATTTATTTATATAATAAATTTAATAGATTAACTAAATAATAATGTTAATTTGTATAATTTTTTTTGGTTAATAATATTAAATAATATAATTAAATTAAATAAATATTATAATATTATAAAATATATTTGAAGTTAAGTAAAAAATATTAATATGAAATATAAGTTAAATTATATGGCATTATTTAATTTGTATTTTTTTATGTTAATAATATTAAATATTATAATTAAATTGAAATAAATATTATAATATTATAAAATATATTTGAAGTTACGTGAAGAATATTAGTGTGAAATATAAGTTAAATTTTATGATTTCGAAAGATTTTAGTATAGCAATTTAAATTTGAATATTCATCATAATCAATAAACAATATTTAAAAGTTTAATAATATTAAAAATTGATGTAACTTGGATTAATTTTAAAATAATTTTAAAACTTAAATACTTATACATTAAAATTTATAGAATTATAAATTAATGTTACAAATCACATACATATTAAAAAAATTATAATATAAACTTTACTATCTAAATATAAACCATAACACATTATATATACTTATACATAAATGATATGTTAAATGATCCATGTATGCCAAAATCTAGCGAGGAAATTGTGCAATCCCAGGATAAACATTATTATCTAAATATAAACAATAACACATTATATACATTATATATACTTATACATCAATTTTTAATATTATTAAAAATTGATGTAACTTGGATTAATTTTAAAATAATTTTAAAACTTAAATACCTATAAATTAAAATTTCTTAAATTATAAATTAATGTTACAAATCACATACATATTAAAAAAATTATAATATAAACTTTACTATCTAGCGAGGAAATTGTGCAATCCCAGGATAAACATTATTATCTAAATATAAACAATAACACATTATATATACTTATACATCAATGATATGTTAAATGATCAATAAACAATATTTAAAAGTTTAATAATATTAAAAATTGATGTAACTTGGATTAATTTTAAAATAATTTTAAAACTTAAATACCTATAAATTAAAATTTCTTAAATTATAAATTAATGTTACAAATCACATACATACTAAAAAAATTATAAAATAAACTTTACTATCTAGCGAGGAAATTGTGCAATCCCAGGATAAACAATAACACATCATATATACTTATACATCAATGATATGTTAAATGATCCATATATGCCAAAGTCTTGCGAGGAAATTCTGCAATCCCGTGAAAATCATGTGCACTTAGCCGTAAAACAAGGCTAATCTTAGCCTAAATATATGTAAGCTATTGACTCGAATTTTAGAGGTTATAGATCACATGGCTATTAGGTAGCCTTATGCATCATATGCCAATTACGAACGTGTAGTTAGCATTTAATTGCAATGGGTAGAAATATGTGTATTACGTGGCAATGTGGGTTGAGACTATATATGTGGTGTCAACGCATGTGATTATGTATGGGATGCATGTGAATCATGTAACTTGTCAAAGTAGGTATCTTTTAACTTTTATGTGTATATTTAAAAAAATGAAAATAGTAAGTAAAATTATGAGCAGATTTGGTAACTCGGGGCAATTAACTCATAGGAATTATAATTAAATAAATATCATTCATATATATATATATCATTTTATTGGTTTAAGCCTAGTGACTTCATTCTTTCTTTGATCTCTAACAATCATTTTTAGACAATGGCCACCCTTATGGTCGAGTGTAATCTAATCACTGTGAGTTTTTGAACTATGAAGGATTGTAAAGGATTAGGGTTTGGAGTGGCATTACTAAAAAGGGCGATTCCTCCCTCTTATATAGCTTTTCATTTTTGGAGTAATGGGATTCAGAGTTTTTGTATTCATATGAATTCTAACCTAAAGGTGTTCTTCTTACCATAACAGATTTCTTTCTTTGGCTTGTTATGGAAATGCTATGAACTAGATTTCTTTATTTGGCTTGTTATGGAAATGTTATGAACTGTCATATAAGGTTTCAGGTTCAAGTTATTAATAGGTTTCTTTCTTTGGCTTGTTATGAAAATCCTATGAATTGTCATATAAGGCTTTAGGTTCAAGTTATTAAGGTGTTACTTAAAGGATTAAGAAGGGAGAGGAAAAACGAATTCCAATAAAAATAATAATTTAAAATGGACCCAAATAAATAAATGGTGGTAAGAATCAATACTTACAAGTTAATTTGGAATTTAAAGAAGGTTGGACAAATATTGAAAAGTAGTACTTTAGTTAAAGTGAATAAGACAAGGGGGAAAAGAGAGAATTTAATGCAAAAATAAAATAGGAGAGAAAGTGTGAGGAATGGGAAATGAGAGGTGATGTTTATTGGCATTTCCATTATCCCATATTTGTTTACTTAGTTTTGTATCTTCATTCTCAAAGCATCTTTTGGTGAAGGAGATGAGGATGGATAGAGAGAAATGAATAGCATTATACCCAAAGATTCTTCAAATAATTCAAGCATCCATTTGAAGCTAGTTTTCTCATTTAGGTTTTCAAGGTAAACTTTGTGTATTAATTTTCTTTGTTATTTTCTTTCGCTATTGTTTTTGAAATGGACATGCTCTATAATTTTAATGTCCACCTATGCTGTTTAATAAATGAGGATTCTTTACTAACTATAGTTTTTAGGTTTTCTTCCATAAATGTAGTCCCCGTGAGTAAGAGAACTAACTGAACTACTATTTATTCTCCTTCATTTATCCATGTCAAAGATGGAATATGAATGGACTTTATTCAAGAACTATTGCAATGAATGTAGGCAATTTCTAATTTGTCTTATTTATCATTGTTGGGTGAATTTAGATCTCATACAAGTTATTAATATCTCCACGATCTACAATTTCCTCATTACTAGACTATATAGTCTCTCTCTAAGTCAATCTCTCCTTCTGAGGGCCATTTGGAGTCACACATAGGTTGTACAACCATTTAATTACAATAGGAGGACCATACATAGGTTGAACAACTTTTCCTTACTAGGGGAAGACTCCATGCAAGCCATAGAACTATACCTAACCTATGGATGTCCACTCTCTATCCCCACATCAGCTAGCATCAAATGCAAAATGTTCTATAATTCAAGAATGATACCATACAAAATACTTGGATCTATGGAATTGTGGGATGATGAACCAAAGATGAATGATTTTACAAAC